>JAHKKF010536184.1:0-32376 GCA_019740295.1 Labeo calbasu
TTTAAATGCAAATGAGCTGCTGCTCCCTTATAGCTCATACCTCTGATATTCTGCTAGAAACATCTGTTTGGTTTTGATTATCATGTTTATCGTGCTGAAATCATGCGTTTTAAACCATATTAGTTTAAACTTCTGATATAGGGTTTTCTAAGTGCACACAACTGAAGCACACTCACAGAAAGTGTCCGTCACACAGCATGTGAGTATTAAACTAAGTTCTCTTTGATGTCTTATTGCACTTAAACTGTCAAATACACAAAAGTTTATGTTAAAAACTCGCATGGGTTACAAAAACAGTCAGTTATGTCTGTGAATGTAAACAGCTGGGAAAGAAATTGCATGTTTATATTGGATCGGTGTGGCAGCAGTGTAATATAAGTAAATGAATCATTAAATACACTGCTTACTTGTCTCCTCTGAGGTTGGGACTCTGTGAATAGTGTTCTGTGTTTGCCTCTGCAGAACAGAACAGAACAGAACAGAACAGTTAGCATGCTTTGCTCGAACTTTTGCCATGGCGCTAGAACTGGTACACCTTTGTCGCTTGTGAAAACAAAATGAGGCTGTTGTAGGTGAAGATGTGCAGATTAATGTACGGTAATATTATAATAAAGTCCATTTTCTATGTCATGGGGGGAGCGGAATGTGTGCGGCTCGTTTTTTCACATACTTGCAGAAAAAGGCTTACCAAAACAAACTGTCCTTTTTCACATTTTCTGGGTTGGTAGATGCACTGGAGACCCGATTGTAGCACTTAAACATGAAAAAAGACAGATTTTCTTGATATGTCCCCTTTAAGAGCATTTTTTCGTAAAAGCGTTTTCCCTTTAGGAGTTCATGTTAGTTGCTGTGCATATGACATTAACATGATTCAAGCTCATTTCCTTGAAAAAGTACACCAACTTCATTATTCTTTCTCTGAAGTGAGAACTGAACTCTGCTTCATCAAACACACACATTCAAACACTCTTTAAATACCAATCTTTAAAAATCTAATCAGAGGTTTTCAAGGACTACCTCTATTATTACTTTCAAACAGTATATTTATAGTATAATATAACAGCAATGGTATAAAGAGTATAATATGTTTATTTTTCTATAGCAGATTTATTTTAAAGGGTTCATTGTTGTGTACCCTGTTGTGATCAATATTATTGACTATAATGTAGCATACAAGTTCATTTATTCATGATTACCATCCATAACGTACAGTACCATTCAAAAGATTTCTTTTTTTAAGAAATTATTTTATTCAGCAAGGACATATCAAAGTGATGACAAGTCAGAGTAAACATAATCTTACAAAAGATTTTGGTTTAGAATAAATTCTTTTGAATTATCTGTCCTGAAAAGAAAATGTTTTCAGCATTAATAATAATATGAAATGTTTCTTGACAGCAAATCAGCATATTAGAAGGATTTCTGAATAAACATATGACACTGAAGACTGGATTAATAGCTGTTAAGAATTCAGCTTTGCCATTTATTCACAGGAAAAACAATCCTTTTTAAAATATATGCAAATTGAGAACAGTTATTTTTATAATTTTAATAATACAGTATTTCACATTATTTCTGTTTTTACTGTAGTTTGATTAAATAAATGCAGCCTTTGACAGCATGAGACTTTTCAAACACATAAAAAATTCCCAAACTTTTACATTATTGGTTTACCCTAGAATTTCAAAATCAGTGCATCCCTAACTACATCTCCTCCAGATACTTACGTCCACATGAAATTAAACAATTTTTTGATTAACCATTCAACTAGCCCCCCGACGAAGACTATCAACCAGTTAGCGGCCCCTAAAGTATGAATTTAGAGGAACAGGACAATGCAAAAATGACGAGATGCTTGGCTGCACCGCCGCACTGAATGTAATGAGAAACTGGACATCAGTTGGGTAGCAATGAGCAATGACTGTAAATAAGGCAGTAATTACAGACAGGAAGTGACAGGCAGGGGGTGCCGCCCACTCCCCCACTCTCCAAGTAAACACATGTCAAGGTGAAAGAGGGGTCAAGCAAGCGTGCAGCCTTTTATAGGAAGCTAACACAAACACAGAGATCCTCCCCATCAGAGGAAGGACTGCAGCAGTGATGGATGGGCCTGAACTGAACTACTTTTTTCTGTCAGAAAGGAGGAGTAAAAGGTAAAATAATGCATCTGTGGCAAATTTCTCCCCTAGAGGTCTTGTCTCAGATGCTCAGTGTGCTAAAGAGAGTGTCCTTATGTCACTGCACTGACGTCTTAATCTAGAGTTAAAGGAGTCTGACATTTTAGTGCAATCATACAGATGATGAGATAGCACTTAATCTTATTGAGCACAGGTAAGCCAGCGAAATCCAGTCAGTATGTGACACAGCAAAAGGACCTCTTTTTTTCTCCTGTGCTGAGCAGTCATTTCAATCAATGTCGTTTAATCAATCAATTAGGGTTCTGGGGTCCTATAGTAGTCACATCAGACACTGATGTTCATGACTATATTATATTTTTTTGAAGATGATGAACGAAAAAAAAAAAAACTATAACCTTTTATAATCTCTGTGGCTTTATTCACAAGTTCTGTGGCATTTCTCAAAAGCTTGACTGAAGTTCATTCATTTTACACTACCAGTCAAAAGTTTTTGAACAGTAAGATTTTTAATGTTTTTAAAGAAGTCTCTTCTGCTCACCAAGATGGCATTTATTTGATCCAAAAGTTACAGCAAAAAGGGTAAATTTAGAAATATTTTTACTATTAATAATAGCTGTTTTCTAGTCTAATATATTTTAAAATGTAATTTATTCCTGTGATCAAAACTACATTTTCAGCATCATAACTCCAGTCTTCACTATCATATGATCCTTCAGAAATGCTGATTTGCTGTTCAAGAAACGTATTTTTTAATTATTTTTATTATCAATATTTTACTTGAAATTAAAAGAAATTATAGAAATTAATACTTTTATTTATCAAGGATGATTTAAATTGATCAAAAGACATTTATAATGTTACAAAAGATTTCTATTTCAGTTAAATGCTGTTCTCCTGAACTTACTATTCATCAAAAAAAACATAAAAAAAAATTCTTCTCAGCTGTTTTTAACAATAATAATTAATAATAATAACATTTTTTTTTTTTAAGAACAGCAAACATTGGAATGATTTCTGAAGGATCATGTGACTGGAGTAATGATGCTAAAAAGCTTTGAAATCACAGGAATAAATTACATTTTAAAATATGTTCAAATGTAATGTATGTTCACCAAAAATATGTTTTAAATAGTAAAAATATTTTACATTTTTACTGTTTTTGCTCTACTTTGGACCAAATAAATGCAGGCTTGGTGAGCAGAATAGACTTCTTTAAAAAAAAAAAAAATAACTTTTACTAAATTATTTTTATTTTTTCATTGATGTGGCAGCTTGTTTTGATTCACAAAACATGTTCTACATATGTTCATCATTAAACTTTAATAAATAACTGCCTAAAATTCTGTAAATTTAAGACTTTTTTACTCTTGGCGTTAATATGCATTTTGGTAACTGGACCAAATCTGATCACCCAGACCCTAACACTAATACCTCCTAATGCACCTCAGGCAACAGTGAAAGACGACCTGCTCAACTGCCAAACAAATACTCTTTGTTAGCTACGTGCCACTTCAAAAAGACAAAAACTACTTAATGAGAGAGTAAATAATCAGTAACTACTTCATTATGTCTGATATCAGCATTCAGTGACAGATCATGTGAAGCACTTTCAATTAATCACGATCATTAAAATAACAACTAAAATACCATAGAAAATGTCACATTTGTGATTTAAAGTACACTATTATTTAAAAGTTTGGGGTCAGACTTTATGAAAGAAATTTCTTTTCCATCAGCAAGGATGGATTAAGTGGATCAAATGGGACAGTAAAAACAGCTCAGGAGCATTCATATAGCTTGTAGATGTTTCTACACTTCAAGTGGAGTTAACCTGTGGCAAATTCAATTGAATGGGTATGATTTGGAAAGGCACACACGTCTTAACAAAAGGTCTAACATCTGAAAATGCAAAAAAGAGCAAAAAACAAGCCCTGAGGTAAACAAAAAAACTCACTGTAGAGCTCAGAAACAGGATTGCATCAAGCCACAGATCTGGGGAAGAGTTCAGAAAAAGTTCTGCTGCATTGAAGGTTCACAGAGCATATAGTCTGCATTACCCTTAATGAAAGAAGTTTGAAACAGACAGGACTCTTCCTAGAGCTGATGGAGAAGGGCTTTTGCTAGACTGGTGACCAAGAACCTGATGGTCCCTCTTGCTGAGCTCCATTATATATGGAAATAAGAGAAATCTACAGAAGGACAGATATCACTGCAGCACTCCACTGATCTGGGCTTTATGGTGGTGTGGCCAAACGCAATCCTCTCCTGAAAGACACATGAAAACATAACCTTAATGAAAACCCAGTCCAGAGCATTCAGAGCCTCAGACTGGGCAGAAGGTCCACCTTCCAACAGGACAATGACCCTAAGCACACAGCAAGAGTGGCTTGTAGACAACTCTGTGAATGTCTTTCAGTGGCCCAGCCAGAGCCTGGTCTTGAACCTAATCAAACATTTCTGGAGAAACCTGTAAATGTCTGCAGCCTTCATCCAAGCTGACAGAGCTTGAGAGGTGAAGAGAATAATGGCAGATAACTGCCAAATGCAGATGTGCAGAGCTTGTCACATCATACCCAAAAAGACTTGAGGCTGAAAAGGTGTTTCAACTAAGTACTGAGTTATATATGAATACGTATGCACTTATTGCAGTTTTTTTTTTTAAATACATTTTCTAAGTTGTGACAATTCTGTTTTTGCTTTGTCATTACAGTGTATGGAGTGTAGATTGATGTGGGGAAAAAAGTAATTTAAAGAAGTTTAACATAAGGCAGCAACATAACAAAACAAAGAAAAAATGATGGGGTATGAATACTTTTGCAAGGCACTGTATAATCTAAAAGTATTTATTTTAAATAAATGCTGTTCTTTTCAACTTTCTGTTCAAAGTATTCTGAAAAGAAAAAAACGGGCATGGTTTCAAAAATATGAAGCAGCATCACTCTTTTAACTGTTAAAAATAAGAAATGTTTCTTGAGTAATCAGCACATTAGAATGATTTCAGAAGCATCACGTGACACTGAAGTAATGGCTGCTGAAACTTTTTAAGAACATTTTAAAATAATATTTCACATTACTTTTTTTACTGATAAAATAAATGCAGTCTAGTTAAGCACAAGACTTAACAAAACATTTAAAAAAAATAAAAATGTCTTAAAAATCTTACAACCCCAAACTTTTGAAGTGTATATCTTAAAAAAACTTAGAGAGTTTTACTTTTTTTCCAGTTTATCAACAACCACAACAAGGCAGTAAGTGATAGATTTAGTGCCAAAATCAGAGACCCTTTAATTGCGAGCAGCCACAGGAGGTGCATTTGAGCCCCATCTTAATAACAGGTATAAACTGACAACTAAATCAGATCACCTAAGACAGATGCTAATACCAGGTGTAAACAGGGCCTAAGATATCCATCAGTTTGTATCTGAAAACACTTTTCCAGAAAATCAATATGCACTGAATATGAAGCCAAAAATGCAGAAAACAAACAAAGGAAAAATGCTGAGTCCTAATGGAACACAAACAGCTTCCCCAAAAGCCCTAGGGACAGTGAAAAACATCAACTCAAAGTGAAGACGCAGTCTAGCCCAGCCGTTTCTAATGCAAATGACTGCTTTCATGTTATGCATTAGGATGATTGCAAAATAATGCCAGTATAATTGTGTATTTAACTGCATTTAAGATAAGGTACACTGTCTGTCATTGTGTACAGAAATACAGCAATCACTAAGTCGTCAACATTCGCTCCTCATCTGAAAATAATAATGGAGGGGATAATGTCAAACACGGCATCAGAGAGGGGAAAGAAAATGCGCAGAATGTCATTTATTTAACCAGAAATGGTGCTGCCAATGTTTTCAAACATGGGCCCGAAGAAAGGTACCCATACGGACAAAAAAACCACATCTGCAAAATCCTGAACACATGCGCACAATAAATGGACACAAGTAAATAGCTTGGACCTCTGAGCATTCTGACCATGAACTGCACATTCAATTATCTGTTCTGCAGTGACGGAGATACGAGAGGAAGTCATGTTTTTCAGTGGAAGTTCAATTTAATTCCACCTAATGTATCCTACAACCACACAGCAAAACACAAACACAAACACGAACTACATTCCCCCGAACATCAAATCAAGAAATAAAAGCCAAACAAAAAATGGTAAGATAAAATAAGCACCCATTTCATACAGCCTCAGCAATAACAAACAGCAAACAAGCATAATGAAGTTTCATACTCAGTTTGAAGCACTCTGGCTATTCGAAACAAGGCTGGAAAATTTGCCAGTCCATCTGTTTGGCCGAGAGGGCTGAGGGGAGTCTGAGCCCCTGCGGTTTCCGTGGGAGTCTGAAACAACCTCCGACTACAGACCCGCACCAGTCTCTCAGGGCCAGATGATGCTTCAGACCGGTTTGAGATCCATATCTCCCACATCTAGCATCTAAGCCATGAAGATCAGCGGCCTGGATCAGTGCCTGGAACAACTCTGGCACATACCAGGAAAACAAATTTGTTGTGGTGGAGATGAGATTAGATGTGGCAAGACAGAGCAAAGAGTGAATACGGATGAGCAGGAGGTGTGATATTTTTAGTTGTAAGCTTGTAAGATACACATCGCAGATATTCGCATGCTTAAGTGACACTGTATGTCCGAGTTACACTTCCGTGGCAATCGATAACAGACAAGGACATGGGGTCACGGGCGTGCTGACAAGGAATAATTGAATAAAACAAGTAATTATCATAATTCAGTGTTTCTCCACGTGATATGTGGATCACACTACAATGCTATACGAAATTGAGTGTTCAATTTGTTCGTTTTAATCAGAAAGACAGAAGATCGCCCAAAATGTATTATGTGGGAAAGTTCAAAGTAATGTACAACCAGCGCTGAGTAGTAACTACTTACATGTACATGTACATGTCTGGATTACATAATCAGATTCCAAAAATTAAGTACTTTTAATTAGACTAAGTTACATTTTAAAATTCTTGAAATCAGACTACAGTTACTTTTTTATTGATTAAATGATTATTCACACAATAGCAATACATTTCAACATTGTATCAACTACTGATGAACACATTCATTTTTATTTGAATTTTCACTCAGTAGGTTATTTAACAATGTGCTATTATGTATTATTAAACGGCTGTTGTCTTTCAAACTCATTAAAACGGACAAATTCTAAATATTTCTTATTTGCAGACATTCTCAAACTTTTTGTCATCTGAACCTCTTTCACCTAATATATTTACTTTAAAGGGGTGGTCAATAAGCAATTTTGTAAAAGACAATATCTCCCTTTGCATTGAACTTTGAGCATTGTAACTTTGCAGGTGTTACATACTAACTAAAGTTTAAAAAGTGAAATCATAATCAATGACCCCTTTAAAGGAGAACTCCGCTTCCAGAACAACAATTTACAAATAACAATGTTCATGTCTTTCTGTCTTGTCATAAAGAAATTGTGGTTTTTGAGGAAAGCATTTCAGGATTTTTCTCCATATAATGGACTTCACTGGTGCTCCGATTTTGAACTTCCAAAATGCAGTTTAAATGCAGCTTCAAAGGGCTCTAAACGATCTCAGCCAAGGAAGAAGGGTTTTATCTAGCGAAACGGTCATTATTTTGCGCACAAAAACTTGTGTAGCACAGGCTCTGGGATGCGCGTCCACGATGCTACGAATTAGTAATGGGTCGTTCTTGAACGATTCTTTTATTTTGAATGAATCTTCAACTCGGGAAGAACGAGTCGTCTTGGGGAGTGATTCGACATGCTATTAGGTTCTGTACTGGAATTAGTTCACCTGTTTTGAGTCTTCGAGTGATGAACTAACGACTCAAACCCGAAAACTTGTCAGATAAGAGGTGAGGTGAGCTAATCATAGACTAAAGACCCAGGTAAACAATGAATAAATCTTTTCCCAGAGCCTGTGCTACACGAGCTTTTGTGCTTAAAAAGTATAAAAAAAAAAATTATTTTCTGAAAAAAAATGACAGATCGTTTCGCTAGATAAGACCCTTCTTCTTCATCTGGGATCATTTAGAGCCCTTTGAAGCTGCATTTAAACTGCATTTTGGAAGTTCAAAATCGGGGCACCAATGAAGTCCATTATATGAAGAAAAATCCTGAAATKTTTTCCTCAAACACCATAATTTCTTYATGACTGAAGACAGAAAGACATGAACATCTTGAATGACAAGGGGGTGAGTAAATTATTTATGAATTGTTGTTCTGGAAGTGGAGTTCTCCTTTAAGTACCCCTGGGATTTTAAAATAAATATTTTAATAATTAAGTATCACATCTGCATGTTCACAGTTCTCTGGCATTGGTTAATGGTCATACGGCGAGCAGGTAAACATAAAATATTTCTTCTTTTTTTTATTAAGTGAATTATTTTGATTGTTGTTTTAAAATAAATTATTTTAATTTTTACATTTTTATGATTTAATTACTTGTTAGCCTTTCCTTAAACTCACAAATCCCCTGCAGTTCCTTTACAAACCCCAGTTTGGGAAACTTCATCTTGTTAATAACAAAGAAAGGAATATATTTTCTCACATTTTGTATTTTTACAATATTATGATGCAAAATTATCCTGTTTAAATCAATGTAATAAACGAGTTAGGTCAAAAGTAATCAAAAAGTAATTTGATTATATTAACTAAAATGTGTAATGTAATGGATTATGTTACTGACAACAAATTTTATCATGCATTTTGGAATCAGTAACGGATTACAATTTGTAAGTAATCTACTCAGCTCTGTGTACAACATAGAAGATGTTGTGAAAAATGTCTCAATGGTGACTGATTTGTTACCAACATTCTTCAAAAACCAAACAACATTCATACAGGATTGGCACGACACAAGACTGAGTAAATGATGCCAGAATTTTCATTTTTGTGCGAACTATCCCTTTAAGAACACTCACAGCACTCAAAACACAAGAGAAAGCCATGAGAGTCTTTCAGAACAGAGACGTTAAGCAGTTCTTCAGCTGTGGAAAAGTCGGTAAGATTAGTTTGGAAGCTCTGCATTGATGTGACAGTGAAGAAAAGCAGAAATAAGTGCGCACTGTCTATCAAAGAAGGATTGAGTTGCAAACGATCACTTTGTACTGTTGTGTCACATGCGATGCAGTTACTTTCTTAGATAAACCAGTTCCAACAGTGCAAAGATGGAAAATGGTCAGCTTGACATTTGAATGTCTTATCAGGGCCTGTATTCACAAAACATTTTATCTTACCACTAAGAGTTCTCCTAAATAGCAGTAAAGGTTTTTAACTAAGAGTTTTCTCTTGAAACCTATTTACAAAGCTCCTGAGACAAACATTTACTAAGGAATAGAGAGAAATCCTAAGAATAAGGGTGGGGTTGACCTAATTAGCATACTTGCTAACTATGCACACAGTGATTGGCTGATAGGGGAAGGGTTTCTGTCAGAGATTAATTCAAATATTGTAGAGTGTGATATAACGTTGCCATATTCAAATAAAGGTTTAAAAATAAAAATGTTGCCACAAATATGTTCAGCTAATGAACCCCGTTCACAAGACTATGATGACCAGTGTTGGGGAAAGTTACTTTTAAAAGTAATGCACTATAATATTGCGTTACTCCCTAAAAAAGTAACTAATTACGGTACTTAGTTACTTTTTATGGAAAGTAATGTGTTACGTTACTTTTGCGTTACGTTTTAAATCTGGACAGGGCTTGCTTGTTTGTTTTTAATATAAAAAGTTCTGTGTTTGTCAAATGTAAAAGCCCTTTTACACCAAAAGCCTAAGGCTGAAGGAAAAGTAAATTCATGTCTGTACAGTAGAACGCAGATGAAGAAAGTTCTTTTCAGCAATAAAAAAAAAAGAACAAACGTTAGATTATCTTGAGTAATTTTTGCTTATTAGTATGGTTGAACTGGATCATCGAAGGTCAGCAGCAAAGACACTGGTTAATAAAATGGAATTAAATACAAAAAAGGATATTTGTATTATTTAACATTTAATTATTGCAGGTTTGCATTTCACTGTTTTTATTCATTTTGAGGAATATTGAATCTGTTTTTTGTAAGATGAATTAATGAATGTTCACATTTCACATCTTACTCCTGATTTCTCTCAACATGGGGACAGGAGAGCTTTCAATCAATAAATGGGAAAAAAGTAACTGGCGTTACTTATTTAAAAAAACAGCTCAGATATTTTCTTGTAAATTAAAGAGTAATGCGTTACTTTACTAGTTACTTGAAAAAAGTAATCTGACTTGTAATGCATCACCCCCAACACTGGTGATGCCGAGTTCAAAGGTCATCATCATCATAAATCCTCAAAAGTTTTTCATATTTAGTTTTCTCTCAATTTTTTTCCTTTGATTGAAAGTCGTGAAAACACTATTGAGTAAATGGGAACGCAAAAAAATATATATTTGTGGTATTCTCCCATTCACTGCTCTCGGATTTTACCCAACTATGATGACTTTTGCTATGAGAAACCCGGAAATTTGATAAAGGTCAATTGTCTTGCGCTTTTCGTAAACAAGTAGCGGATATGCATATAAACAGACTTTTTATAACAGAGTAGAATAATGACGGCTGATAGTAAGACATGCAAAAGTAAAAGAAAACCAAACTGGATACAAGAACAGCTTCTTGCCCAACTTGCCCATTGAAAACAAGGATATAATCAAAGGAAAATTTCGAGTTTGGATAACCTCCAAAATCAAAAAAGATGCGTGGGAAAACATACAGTATGTGTGCAAATAAATGCAGTGTGTTTCTAAAATGTTTACGTTCTGAGGCAGAACGTAAAATGTTCCAAAATCCTAATGGAACATGTCCCAAAACACACTACAGGAAACCATTTTTAAATGGTTTTAATGGTTCAAGGATGATAGTTTGTAGTGGTACTATTTGTGGTGGAAATCACTAGAATTTCTGTGATGTATTGTTTTTTCAGCAGGGAGGACAGTTTGTGATTTGGTCTGGTGACTTAGGAGTCCTCTTCACTACTCTAACGTTTCACAAATTTAGGAGCTAACTGTAGCGCTAAAACACTTTGTGAAATACTCTAAATTTAGGAGTCCTAAATTTAGGATTGGGTGTCCATTATTTTTAAGATATTTTGTGAATATGGGCCCAGGTCTGTAAAAAGTTATTAACACTCAAGTACTGTACATATTCAGACAGTTTAGTCAATAAATGTTTTTTGGTCACCCCCTGTAATCATAATTGCTGGCAAATTACCATAAGTACTGCATATTAGGTTATTAAGCCTCAATTATTTAATAGGATATCATCTTCAAGCTGTCAGAGTCTATTCTTATAACAGATGGATACCAAGTTGTAGTTTTGTTTTCATAACAATAATTGTAGTAATTATTGTATTTTTAACAGAAATGATGGTTACTATGATACAATTTTGCAATGGTTATAGGAAACGGAGCTCAAAGCATAAGCAATATTATTCCAGTTCAATCTCAATTTTATTTTTATCAGTTCATATCAAATCGGTTCATGGTTTAAATGTAATTAAGAAGCCCCTAAAAAAGTGTTTAATGGCAGGTTCTATTGTGACAACTATAGTGTGACCCTTAGTGTGACAGAATGGTATAAACACATAAAAACGACAAATTTAAACTAAAATTAATGAATAATATTAAAATAACACAATGCGTTTAATTTTTTTTCCTGGGAAATAATGTGAAGCCAGCACTTTTCACCTTTTACTGTCAATTATTAAAGCTATAATTTACCCAAAAATTACAATTCTGTAATTTATGACTTACCTCATGTCGTTCCAAAACCCGTAAGACCTTTGTTCATCTTCGGAACACAGATTAAGATATTTTTGATGAAATCCGAGAGTTCCATAGACAGCAATGCAACTGAAATGTTCCCAGGCCTGAAAATGTAGCAAGGACATTGTAGAAATAATCCATGTGACATCAATGATTCAACTGTAATTTTAGAAGCTGCGAGAATATTTTTTGTGCACAAAGCTTTATTCAACAATTCCTCTCCCCCGAGTTACTATCTGCCGCCATTATCGAGAGTACCACGACACATACGTTTCTGGGAATGGGAACATTTCAGTTACATCGCTGCATATAGAGGGTCAGAAAGCTCTCAGATTTCATCAAAAATATCTTCATTTGTGTTCCGAAGATGAATGAAGGTCTTATGGGTTTGGAATGACATGAACGTGAGTAATTAATAACAGAATTTTTATTTTTCTGTTAACTATGCGTAGCAATGCCATTTACTTTATATATACTTTCTTCAGATGAGGGCTATCTACAGTATGCAATTTAACCACCTTTGTCACAGTAAGGCCTCTGTTTATATATTGCAGAGGTGTTCATTGATGGCACAAATTCATTGGACATGACATTTGTCTGCCCTCTGTCTCCCTTTTCTGATGCTCTCCTCTTTGACCTTTCTGATGGGCCTCTTGTCCACAAGTCATCGATTGTCCCCCTGTCTTGCAGTCAGTCCAGCACTATGCTGACACTGTAAACGCTCACACGTCTTTTTACATAACCAACAGCGTTCACTAGGGCTATGCTCAGTATAGCATTACAGTATGGTATTTAATTTTCTATTTGCTTTCTTGTATGTAGACTATGGCGAGAAGACTTTTCTGAAAATCTATGATACAGAGCAGCATTCATGAGATGATTTAATCCTCCGGTATGACGCCACACCTCAGCGTCTACCACATAACAAACCGATGACAGCGGCTCACAGGCATACACCACCACATCAGCACTGTGACCTGACAAGGGAAGAGCAGGTGTTATTCAGCAAAGACTACAGGCCTCTTTGTGTCTTTAAGGGTCATGGTTCAGGTGCGCCGACACAGGTCACGTGCACACCCAGGCTGTTGCTCTGGGGATAACAACTCGAGCATGAAGCCCGATGTGGCAGCCACCCTCAGCAAAGCTGATCTCTGAGCCGCACAACCCCAAATACTCCATACACAGACCCATCATAAACATACATAATAAATAAAAGACAAAAAGCTTTCTTAAAATTACAAGCTGCAATCTGATTGGCTGTCTTTAGCCATTTATGGGAGTCAAAGTTCACAGGGTTTTTTCTGTCTGCCTGGAAACAAAGTTGTTGCTGCTATATAATGCGATCAGAGCTGGTATTGAAGGTTGGCTGAAACCATAACCGTTTTATGCCCACAATTTTGTCACCTATGGAGGACTCTGAATTAAAAATACAATGAGGAATTGATTTCTTAATTTAAAATTCAGAAATGAAGAACATAAATGAACATATTTAAAACTCTTTTACTGTTAAATTAATGTTGACAATTGTAGTTAGGTAATAAATAGAATATATTACATAAATTATAAAAATACAAGTAGACTGATAACCGATATTTTGACCCAATATGTCTGCTGTAAAAATGAAAATTAATGTCAAAATTAAGAAAAACAAGGGCTCTGACAAAACAATTCTTTAAATACTTTAAAATTATTTTATCGGCAAATCGTTTTTTGAAAATGAACAATACCAATAACCATAAAAATGCTTAATATCGGCCGATAATTGGTCAACCCCTAATTAAAAATGCGATATCAAATTTTACTTTACATATTAAAAACTATTTAATTCTCTATTTAAGAATTGTTTTTATTAAAAAACTATTATATTATTATAAATTATTCTAAATATTTAATATGTTTTTGAACATGAATTAAAAGGGATAGTTCACCCACAAATGCTGTTAATGTACTCACCCTCAGGCTATTCAAGATGTACACTACCAGTCAAAAGTTTTTGAACAGTAAGATTTTTAATGCTTTTAAAGACGTCTTTTCTGCTCACCAAGCTAACATTTATTTGATCCAATATACAGCAAAAGCAGTAAAATTGGTTTATAATGTTGCAAAATATTTCTATTTCAGGTAAACGGTGTTCTTCTGAACTTTCTGTTCACCAAAAAAGCTGGAAAAAAATTCTATGCAGCTGTTTTCAACATAATAATAATATATAGTAGTCAACATTTGAAGTGAATCAAAAAAGTTGTCCTTAGACAAGAACGGGTATTGTTTTGGTTTTAGGACAACTTTGATGAAAGGTTTTGATCCACTTTAAATGTTGACTACTGTAATAATAAATGTTTTTGAGCAGCATATCAGAATATTAGAATGATGCTAAAAATTCAGCTTTGAAGTGACAGGAATAAATTACATTTTAAAATATATTAAAACAGAAAGCAGTTATTTTAAATAGTAAAATTATTTCTAAATTTGACTGTTTTTGCTGTACTTAAATGTAGACTTGGTGAGTAGAAGAAACTTTTTAAAAAAAACATAAAAAATCTTATTATTCAAAAACTTTTGACTGGTAGTGTAGGTGAACAATCCCTTTAAATAGCTTTAAATATTTCAATACACTGATAATTGATTTTATAAATGCTACTAAATGCTTTACACTCCGAGCATCAACCTTTTTCCTAAAAGTCTCGTTTGCCTTGTAACAAAAAGATGCTTTACATTTCCAGTCTCTGGTATTTCTTACAGATTAACGCATCTGTCCATAATATGCATTATGTCAAAATACAGATTTACCCGCCACTAAACATCACCAAATAATCAACTCTGATTGGTCACATCCAGATTAAATGACATACAGCCCCGTTCTGATTAAATGACCGATTCTTGGCAAAAACAGACCAGACTTTATGCTGAACATCAAACGTCTGGCTATGCAAGACTAAGCTGTACCAAATGAACTACTGCTTATCCATAAACATAAGCCCTACATTCTCTCCAACTGACTGATAAAAAAAACACTCCCCATGTCCTCATTTCCACTCTCACCCTGACCCTTTCACCCTCTCTCCCCACGGCCCTGCTCCGAACGCACTGATTTTTTGCTTGCATGCAGAGAAGGCAGAATCCCCCGTACCCTGTTTGCATGTTATGAGCTCAGCGATGGGAGCGTTGCAGGTTGTAGTGTAGTCAGCATGGGCTGCATAATTCAGTCTAGCTGTTGCGTCTGGGCGGGAGCTGGGCCGCAGTGCATCTCCGTAGCGGCGTTAATGATGACAGCCAGGCCGATAATGGTGCGGGCTGCCAGACAGGATCCATACAGATAACCCAGGCACGACACTGATGGAGTCTCTCAGCGTCATTACCGTCCATCAGGTGGAATTACAGGGCAAAAACCAGCAGCAATATATGTCATTAGCAGAGTCACGGTTCAACACACAGCCCTGCTAAAACAAGGGTTGAGACTAGAGCCATCAAACACAGCCTCAGCATCCTGCCCCACACACACACACACAGAAGCTGCTTTTATGATATGTTTGGTTCATCTACAGAACATACACTCTCTTTATCAGCCTATCATCTTACCTAAGATTTTGTACATTTGTACTTGGTTTTAATGTTCAGACAATTCATTAATATGCAAGCGTCTGAATTTTTCATGACTTTAAATTCTTTGAAAGGCAAGAAAGAACCATTCGCAAGCAGAATGTAGACAATTAAGATAATTGCGAAAGCATTAAATATTAATTTCTTAAGTGGACCTGGAGGAAAAGCACACACTCTCTCCCACACACCACTCAGGACTTCTTATAGACACATTAGTTTTTATACAAAGAAAATTATATTTTACCACACCATATCCTCATTTTTCTAATTAAAAAGCATTGTGGATCAGTTCAAAATGCAGATTCTAACAAGCTGGTTTGATGCAGCCTTCCTCATGACAAATTTATTACAATCTTACAATTACAACCAAAATAGAACAATGAAAGTAAATAAATTCTTTATATTAGGTGGCCTTAAGTACTATGTACGTACAACAGAAAATAAGTACAATGTGTTCATATTGTATTGCAAAACACTTTTGCTGCTATTGAGGTTGGATATGGGTAAGGTTAAGGACAGGTTGGTGGTGTGGGTAGGTTTAAAGGTGGGTTAAGGTGTAACGGACAGGTCAACAGTGTAAGTATAAATGTAATTACAGAAATTAATTACAGATGTAATTACATTTTTTTTTTAAATATTAAGTATAATGTATGTGCACAATAAGTGCATTGTATCAAATGATTAATTTAAATGTAAGTACATAGTAGTTAAGGCCACATAATATAAAGTGGGACCAATTCTTCTGCTCTGTATTCACTACTTGAATTTACTCTTGAAACTCAGCATTGCGGTACTGTGACTACTGTTGGCTGTTATTTGATAAACCGCCTGAGCAACATCATAAGTTGCTACGGATAAAAGCATCTGCTAAATGACTAAATGTAAATATCATCAGACAAATCACGTAAGAAAAATGGCTTGGGTTTAAAACTCAAACAGTGTTTACATAGCCCTTTTCCCTCTATGTAAATACTTAAACAAATGTGTCCACAACTGATCAGTAGTTCTTGTTTGGAAAGAGCATTATATGTTACTAGATCTGCATTTACTTTTTACTTTTTTAATACACATATATTTAACCTTTAACATCCATGGAACCTTTCCATTGTACAAAGGTTTCTTTGAGGAAAAAGGTTCTTTAGATTGTTGGAATCTTCTTCTCACAAGTTCTTTTAAAGGGATAGTTCACCCAAAAATGAAAATTCTGTCTTGAATTACTCACCCTCACGTTGTTCCTAACCCATAATAACTTTGTTCATCTTCGCAACAAAAATTAAGAACTTGTTTATGAAATCCGAGAGCTTTCTGACCTTGCATAGACATGTTCAAGGCCCAGAAAGGTAGTAAGGACATTATTAAAATAGTCCATGTGACATCAGTGGTTCAACCGTAGCGCTATGAACTTTACGTTATGACTTTGTTCAACAATTTCTTCTCTTCCGTGTCAGTCTTCGATGCGCATTCACAAGAGTACCACGACGCATGCGTATGTACTACGTCAGAACGCCGGCTCCTGCGTCAGCAGCATATGCGAAATTTACAGCTGGGACATGTCCCCACCACTTTTTGCCTGGGTCGATATTGTCCCCACCAATTTTTAAAAATTTATTATAAAAACATTAGTTTCTGTTAAATAAGATACAATTTGGCGCTGGAATCTGTTGTTTTTGAAATCATGCTTAATGTTCGTTGCAATGTTATTATTACAGAGAGTATAATATTATCAATCACTTAATGACGTTGCAGAGATTGTCTATTCATTCCGGTTAAATCACAAAACAAAATACACACAAAATGTCCCTCCTCTTGATATACGATCACCGATTAACATCTTTGATTTTAAGGAGGGAAAAAAATTATGCGAGGGCGGATTAGAACCCAAAACCTCTAACATGGCTGACGAAAATTATACCCCTAGGCTACCTGGTAATACAAATAGTTCAATGCGTACCTATGTATTTATTCACTGACATGAATAGTCTCAGGCCTTATAACACATATTATTATAGTACATATAAGAATAAAACTATTACATTAAAAATGAGTTCAATGTAAGTGTTTGTAAGTATGTGATGGTCTCATTGTATAATTTAAGGGAGAAGTTCACTTCCAGAACTAAAATGTACAGATAATGTACTCACCCCATTGTCATCCAAGATGTTCATGCCTTTCTTTCTTCAGTCATAAAGAAATTATGTTTCCTGAGGAAAACATTTCAGGAATTATCTCCATATAGTGGACTTCAATGGTGCCCGTGAGTTTGAACGTCCCAAATGCAGTTTCAATGCAGATTCAATGGGCTCTAAACAATCCCAGCTGAGGAAGAAGGGTCTTATCTAGCGAAACGATCGGTCATTTAAAAAAAAAAGAAATTTATTATATACTTTTTAACCTCAAATGCTTGTCTTGTCTAGCTCTGCCATGCATACTCTGTGTAATCTGAGTCAATACAGTTAGGGTAGGTCGAAAAAAACTTCCCATCTCATTTTCTCCTCCAACTTCAAATCGTCCTACATGGCTGTTTTACCTTTATTTGTAAAGGGTGTTTGACCTTCTTTTCATGTTCACTAGATGTAGGACGATTTTGAAGTCCTACAAGACGAGCATTTGAGGTTAAAAAGTATATACATTTTAAATTTTTTTAGAAAATGACCAATCGCTTCGCTAGATAAGATCCTTATTCCTTGGGTGGGATTGTTTAAAGTCCTTCGAAGCTGCATTTAAACTGCATTTTGGCCGTTCAAACTTGTGGGCACAACTGAAATCCACTATGTGAAGAAAAGTCCTGAAATGTTTTCCTCAAAAAACATAATTTCTTTACGACTGAAGAAAGAAAGGCATGAACATCTTGGGTGACAATGGGGTGAGTACATAATTGGTACATTTTAGAAGTAAGTAAAAGAAGTGTACTACTTTAACATTCACTTTTTTACACACTACATAGTCAAGTCAAGTCACCTTTATTTATATACCGCCCTTTAACAATACAAAATTGTGACAAAGCGGATGTACAGTATTAAATAGGAAACAGTACATCAATAATGCAAAAGGGCAACAATAAACACTCAATTTTCAGGTAAAGGCAGTTAATCAAATACAATAAAATAAAATACATACATAGCACCCATACTAAAATATACACTTATTCAGAGCCCATTCAGTAATATTGAAGAATTTAAATTTTTAATGCCATTACATTTCTTTAAAAGCAAGACAGAATGATTTGTGAGCAGGTTCCAGACAATTCTTTAGAATAATTTTTAAAACATAAAATATTCACTTCTTAAGCGGTTATGGTGTTTTTTGCTTATATAGGTATCACAGACATTAACACCGCATTACTTGCATTATTTATTTCTGTAAGACATTTTCAACTTTCCACTCTTAAGGTACATGGCGAGGTCAGGGAAATGAAAACGATGCTTTGGAAGATTGTACAGGCCTTACAGAGATCATTCCTCAAATTTACACTACAGTACCGAAGCAGCCTATATGTACATTATCTGCTTCACAACAGGGTCATAAATACAGGGAGAAAGAGCGAGCGGGAGAAAGAGACGGAGAGAGGAAGAGCAAGAAAAACGGCCCCACTTCCTCAGGGTTTATCATTACGAGCATAACGGCAGGATGAAAAGGTTTTCAAAGGTTTGTTTAAGGTCCTGTGGTGGACAGGTGATGACAGGCTTTGAGGCAAAAAGACCGAGCACCTATTAATAGAAGCATGTGCGCGTTATCTTCGGGAGCGAAAAGATGCTTCAGCAAACTTAATAAATGTCTTCCAAATCAATTTTGTTCAGATGTAAATGAAACAGACTGCGAGACAGATGATAAGTCTGCCATTACGGAGGCGCCTTTCTAGTGTGTTTACTCTTGTGTGCTGGAGTCAGTGTATTTAAACCACACTGATGATAACATGATATTAATTTATTAAATTGACGGCGCATCACGGTCCAGCTAATTAATTTCTATGCATACTGTGCTGATAATTTTTAACCACATTTATTTAATATGCTATGAAGGCTAGTTGGCACACAAGGCAGTATCTCAGTAACCATAAGGTTCATATGTGTTTTTTTTTTTCCTACCAGTGGTTTCGGATGCTGGTTTTAAACAACTAATTTAGAACAGTCCTAAATTATTATTTAAATTTAAATTATAATAATGTTCATTCTATCCACCAAGCTAAGATTCTAACATTGCATATTTTTGTAATAGCTTTTGGGTAAACATAACAAAACCACACTGTCATACATGGTAAAGGTCAGCTATATGATGAAAGCAGATTTAAACTGAAAGATTGAACTTTAATCTAAGGACAAGTTGTTGTTTGTATTATATATCATTTTATAGCTAAAACAACCGTTTGATATTTTTGCTCACATTTGTTCATCTTTTACATGCTGTTCCATTAATGTTGATCTTCATAACATTTACTTTTTCAATCTCCAATAGGCTTTTAATGGCAGGGTCCCAGTTTTGTTAATATTTTGGATTACATGTTTTCGTCTTTTTAGTCTATATTTTATTTTTAAGTTTACGTTTAAAGGATTAGTTCACTTCTAGAACAAAATTGTATAAATAATGTACTCACCCTTTTGTCACCCAAGATGTTCATGTCTTTCTTTCTTCAGTCACACAGAAATTATGTTTTCTGCGGAAAACATTTCAAGTTTTCTCTCCATGTAATGGACTTCTATGGTGCCCCCAAATTTGAACTTCCAAAATGCAGTTTGAATGCAGATTCAAATGGCTCTAAATTATCCCAGCCGAGGAGGAAGGGTCTTATCTAACGCAACAAACGCATACGTTTTAACCTCAAACGCTTGAACTCTGTTTTTTTCCAGTCATGACAGTTAGGGTACGTCTAAAAACTCCCATCTCATTTTCTCCTCCAACTTCAAAATCGTCATGCTGTTTTACCTTTTTTTGTAAAGGGTGTATGATCTTCTTTGCATGTTCACTTTGTAAATTCTGGGTTGGTACTTCTGCAGCGATGTAGGACGATTTTGAAGTTGGAGAAGAAAATGAGATGGGAGTTTTTAGATGTACCCTAACTGCCTTGACCGGAAGAAAACAGTTTAAAAAAAAAAGTATATAAATTGTAATTTAAAAAAGATAAATAAATAACTGATCATTTTGCTAGATAAAACTTTTCTAATCCTTTAAGTAATTTTGTTATGTGATTGCCATTTTTAGTTTTAGTTATATATATATTTCTATTTACCTTTATTTTTATTTCTCTTTTTTAACTCATTTTAAATGTATTTTTAGATACACGTTTTAGTTTTTCATCTAATATTTAGATTTTATTTCAGC
Organism: Labeo calbasu; assembly: GCA_019740295.1. Classification (NCBI taxonomy): domain Eukaryota; kingdom Metazoa; phylum Chordata; class Actinopteri; order Cypriniformes; family Cyprinidae; genus Labeo; species Labeo calbasu. The sequence goes on from JAHKKF010536184.1 coordinate 20,853, forward strand.
TTTATTTTAATTAACAAAAATGTTTTTTAATAGTTTTAGTTTTACGATAACAGCACTGAGGACAATCAGTGGGATCACACATAAATAATATCACTCAGAAATGATGAGAGCCAAACTCATAAACCTGAAGTTCATAAACCTGTCCATACGGGCAGTGCTTGTTTTATGACTAATCCAGAAAAATGAGAAAATGTAATCTATAACACCATGAATCTAGCCTATTAATCAAATGACAAAAACTTCCAAACTGGAATCGTAACGACTCCACAAGAAGCGAAAACAATGAAAGTCACGGTGTCATATTTTAGGTTCATATGAAAATCCTTAACATTAATGCGACCTAACCTCTGCGAGCCCTTCAGAAGCTTGCCGAGCTCATTGTGCAGTGCTGAGATGCCATTTTCTGGTCCAATGACACCACAGTGACTCTCATATTGAACATACCCAGTGGCTCGGGTTCATGACTGGCATCTCAGACACGCATTAAAAGCTTTCCCTTTAGTACTGAGATGTTAAGTTTGTGATGTGAGGCAAGTCCCGCTTCTCCAGCAGCTACTGAGATGAGCTCCAAGAGCATTCTGGGAGCTTTGCAAGTCAGCTTCTATTAAAAATGACAAGATCAGACGCAGACACACATACGCACATACACACACACGCACTCTCCGATTGTGGATGGGTGATGTCACGTCACCTCTCTCCTCAGACAAGTTCCGGAATACATCATCATGCCAAAACACAGCTCATTAAACACTATTAGCCAGTCATTTCAGCAAATTAAATCCCCTCTCGACACTTCTTGCTTAACAAACAGCTCTGGGGTCAAAACCAAAGAGGGGGAGACTCAGGCAAATGAAAGCAGGCCTCACATAATAATAGCACATCTGGGACAAACAGACATAATGTGATGTTGTTGTTAATGATCAGAGGTCGAGATTTGATTGTAATTTCTTAAAGAGGCTCCTAATAGTGATAAAGTGCCTGTAATCGGCGCTTGTGAAAATATGTCCTAAACAATGATCGTCGTAGAGACATTACTGATGAAGAAATCAGATCAACACATTAACTGAGATCAAGCTGTAGACATTTCACAGGAGACAGAGAGGCAGGCATAAGGTACCTTTTCTGGTAAGATTCTGATTGGTCAATCACAAAAACAAGCAGTAATATTTTTAGGGTAATGCTGTATGAGATCACTCATCCAGGTAACTGAAACTGACACTACTTTCATGTCTCACACGTCACTCTCTGTATTTGCTCTCTCGTTTCACGCAAACACAACTGCAGTCATCTTGCGTATCGGTTATTGAACATAGGGGGAAAAAACTCTGCATTAACATTTCTGCGCAGTTTTTGTCCAACAATGTAGCTAGGTCAATTGTTTTGTACACTGTAATGTTTTTTTCTTCATACCAGAAGTTTTAAGACACATAAAATACAGTACCATTCAAAAGTTTGGGGTCGGTAAGATTTGTAATGTTTTTGAAAGAAGTTAAAGTAAAATTATAAAATTTCCCCTTGATTTACTCACCCACAAGCCATCCTAGGTGTATATGACTATCTTCTTTCAGAAGAATATAATCAGAGTTATATTTTTAAAAAATGTCCTGGCTCTTCCAAACTTTCTAATGGCAGTGAATGGGTGTTGTGATTTTGAAGACCAAAAAAGTGCATCCATCCATTATGAAAAGTACTCCACACAGCTCCGGGGGGTTAATAAAGGCCTTCTGAAGTGAATCAATGTGTTTGAGTAACAAAATAGCTTACGCTAACTGTCGTATTACATTGACGAGCGAGTGGCGTTCCAGCGGATGACGTAGGACTTAGACGTAGCATAAGCTACGTTTCAGGGTGTACAAATATGCTAGTCTCTCAAGAACGAAGTTTTGTTTACAGCAAAGGACAGCCAGTCTCCTTTTAGCTAAAATCCTTTGACATTTCTCTTTACAAATTCTCATTTTATACTTCTAATTCATGACCAGTGTTTTGTTTTGCTCTCTCCTCTGCGATTTTGTGTTCGCCACTGCGTTCGCCTACGTCATCCACTGGAATGACACTTTCTCGTGAATGCGCGTACGACATCGGAAGCTAAAGATTGCAGCTTTCAAAGTTTTAAATATGGATATTTTTCTCACACTAATGCATCGATTCACTTCAGAAAGCCTTTATTAAACCCTGGAGCCATGTGAAATACTCTTTATGATGGATGAATGGACTTTATTGGGCTTCAAAATCTCAACAGCCATTCACTGCCATTATAAAACTGGAAGTTTTTAGTATGACACCAATTGTACAGCTAGAATGGCTTGAGGGTGAGTAAATCATGAGGTAATTTGCACTTTTGGGTGAACTATCCCTTTAACTGATCAAAAATATAGTAAAAACAGCAATATTGTGAAATATTATTACAACAAACATAATTTATCCAGCGCATTAAGGTTCAGTAAAAATAACCACAATTCTTAGCAACTAATCAGAATAATGAAAATGCATGTAAACAGGAGTTCAGAGGTTTGCTTGTGATGTAAACATCTCACTGCAAATAAGTCCTTACTCTGACATAGTCACATATTATTATTGTTGTTGAATAGCATTAATTTCATTAAATAAATAAATATAAAAAAAACCTCTTGCTGACCCCAGACTTTTTAAAAGTAGTGTAATTTCGACTTAAATCACTATTTCATGCATCTGTATTTATTTATTTACTCATTCATTTATTCAGTAAGTGGCCATAATAAGTAAGATAAATGTACAGTCAGCCTGACATTATGGCAAAATAAACTCCTTCAGAGCGAGGCAAGTCCAGATCACTCAATCGGGGGTTTATTTTGCGATAAAGACAGACCGACGGTACATTACTTCTTCAAACACCTTAATGGCTTTTACATTAACAAAGGTCTTGGGAATTAAGATCAATGTACAATTGTTCCTTTTCAATTGTCCAATCAACCACAGAATATTGCAATTTACATAAAACAGCAGCCGCAAAGGGGATTTTTTTTTTTGAGTGGCGTAAAGGCCAGAGCATATCTGAGAGTATTAGGGAGAAAATGAAAAGAGAGACAGAGGGAGAGAGAGACAGAGAGGGGGAGAGAGGGAGAGAAGGAGGGAACGTTATGTGCCCAGAAAGAAGTAATTGCACATCAGAAGCTGACAAAATGGTGTTTTGATACAGCAAAATTGGCAGCTGAAACTTTCTCTGCATACGGCTTGTACATACAGATAATCTGAGGATTCAGAGCCTCAGTGCTGCGCATACTTCCAGCACTGGCGGTTAGAGCAAATGCTTTCTCAAGTGATTGCCAATGTCATTGACATCTAATGTCAGGAAGGAGCACAGAAGGCTGACCCAGCTGTTTCACCAGTCAGGGAACAGACACTTTCCACAATTAATCCTCAGCACAAATACAATCTCATGTGCTTTGCAAAAGCTTTCCAAATTAGTCTGCGGAACAGAATGTGCATTTACATAAATTTATTACTAAATGATATGTTCAAAGATTACTGTTAGTTGGGAAAACACATGGGAAAATCCATCTACCGTGTGGCCCAAATGAGTCCACATTGTAAAACATAATTCTGGAAGAAAAAGATAAATAAAACTAAGAAACACTATTATGTTAAATGAGTCATTTTGAAGAATAAGAAAGATTTTGCATTATTTACAACTAATCATATGTGACATTAAGCATGTGAACTTTGTATAAAAGGTCAGATGTTCTTGCTTTCATTCAAGCACAAGATGCTCTGTGGAACTGTCAGGACAAAAATGGAAATGTATTTGTGCATGATTCATATTCAGACTAATACAAAAAAAAACTCAGTATATTCTAAGTGAATACTTGTAACTGTACAGGGCAGGACTCTTGTCCTGCTGAGATTAGCTTGAAATCTAACTAAATACACCTGATCTAATTAAGACAAATTATAGATGGGTGGGTTAATTTGGGATTGACACAGAATTCTGCTGGTCTGGTCTTGACAGTGAATAGGAACATGACAATATATTGCAATAGGAACAAAAGAGTGAATACGAACAGGATATTGCAAATGTGTTTTGGAAACTGGTAATAAAATAGCAGATGATGAGCTTTTCAATTTATGGTAATTATCCAATTAAATTGTTATGCTAATAATGTCATTTTGTAAGGGGGGAAAATTAGTATTTTAACTAGTGGTCTCAGGCTTTTGAACCCGTCTCTATTACAGGACTATTCACCATTTCTAATCGACCTCACTTATGAAGAACTAATTATTGATGAACATTCATATACTGAAACGTGTTCATTTCTTTTTCTGTTTGTCAAAAATGATCGTCAAACCTCAGTGACAATTTAATAGCTTGCCATCAGCGGAGCCGCTCAGAAGGAAAATATAAATGATATTAAAAAAAAGAAATTGAAGAAAAGCCAGTTATACTGTATGTCATGCAGACTACGTGTGGAAAAACCCACACTGAAAAAAGGATCCTTGTATGATAGCATGTCTTTAAATAATTACAAATCTTAAAGGAATTGTACACCCCAAAATGAAAATCATTTACTCACCCCCATGACGTTCTAAACCCATATAACTTTCCTTACTCCATGAACCACAAACAGTATATTTTTGAATATCCAAGCCACTCTTTTAATATAATTAATGTGAATTATGACAGGGGCTGTCAAGCAACAAGATGACAGGAAGTACCAAAATATATCCAAAACGTAGTCATATAATTGCTTAGTCTGACAAAACAGACCAAAATCTTTGTCATTATTCACTAGAAAAATCTGAATGAATGGGCCTTTGAATCATTGATTCACACGATTCGTTCGAAACTCGGATTCATTCAGAAACTAAACACAGCTGTGTTGCTCTGAGACGCGCAACAATTCTGCTATGGCTTCAAAGGTAATATGTCCTCTGCAAAATTGAGCAAAAATATTAATATTGTGTTTAATATTGTGTTTAAAATAACACAATATCAACTTCTTATTTACTGAACTGTTGTATTAAATTTTTAAGCTTTTGATTCATTTAAGCTTGTGATAGATCGGGACAAAATCAGCACTCATGTCATATTGCTCTTGCTGCCCGTGTGATATCCTGTGAAATATATAAATATTAGACAAAACATACAGGGGCATTTTTTGCACCAATATCTTGAATTTTAGTACATAACTGCATTTGTGGAGTTGCTGCCCTGCATCATATTTGTCAAAAGTCAACTACAGTATCTCACAAAAGGGAGTACACCCCTCACATTTCAGCAATCATTTTAGTATATCTTCACAAGGGACAATACTATAGAAATGAAACTTGGATATATTTAATGTAGTCAATGTGCAGCTTGTATAGCAGTGTTTACAACATTTACTGTCCCCTGAAAATAACTCAACATACAGCCATTATTGTCAAAAGTGAGAACACCCTAAGTGATAACAGCATGTCTTTTTCATCATATTCATGTTTTTGTCTGCTTGACAGGACCATACAAAGTTGTGTATCTTGTATTAGAGTTAAAATTTGGTGCTTTGAGTACAATTCTCTCATACTGACCACTGGATGTTCAACAAGGCACTTAATAGCAAAGAACTCTCTGAAGATTTGAGAATTAGAATTGTTGCTCTCCACAAAGATGGTTCTGTGCGTTAGGTGCAGAACCTGGCTTCAAAAAACAGATGCGTGAGTGCTGCCAGCATTGCTTTAGAGGTTGCAGAAGTAGAAGGCCCGCTTGTCAGTGCTCAGACCATACGCTGCACACTGCGACAAGTCGGTTTGCATTGCCGTCATCCGAGAAGAAAGTCAGTTTGCATTGCCGTCATCCGAGAAGGAAGCCTCTTCTGAAGCTGGCTTACAAGAAAGCCCGCAAACAGTTTGCTGAAGACAACCTGTCCAAGAGCACAAATTACTGGAAGCATGTCCTATGGTCTGATGAGACTAAGATAAACTTGTTTGACTCAGATGGTGTCCAGCATGTGTGGTGATGCCCTGGTGAGGAGTACCAAGAGAATTGTCTCTCCTACAGTCAAGCATGGTGGTGGTAGCATCATGGTCTGGGGCTGCATGAGTGCTACTGGAACTGGGGAGCTGCGGTTCATTGTGGGAAAACATGGATTCCATTATGTACTGTACATTTCTGAAGCAGAACATGATGCCTTCCCTTCTGAAAATGTGCCGAACGGCACTTTTCCAACATGATAATGACCCCAAACACACCACCAAGATGACAATTGCCTTGCTGAGACCTGAACCCTATTGAGCACCTATGGGGCATCCTCAAGCGGAAGGTGAAGAAGCACCTTGTGTCTAACATCTAGCAGCTCCATGATGTCATTATAGAGGATTTGAAGAGGATCCCAGCAACAACCTGCGCAGCTCTGGTAAATTCCATGTACAGAATGATTAAGGCAGTGCTAGATAACAATGGTTTGACACAAAATATTGACACTTTGGACACAGTTTTGACAAGTTCACTTAGGGTGTACTTACTTTTGTTGCCAGCTGTTCTGGCAATAATGGCTGTATGTTGAGTTATTTGTAGGGGACAGTAAATATACACATTGACTACTCTAAATTATATCCAAGTTTAATTTCTATAGTATTGTCCCTTGAGAAGATATACTAAAATGACTGCTGAAACGTGAGGGGTGTATTCACTTTTGTGAGATACTGTATATGAAATATAAAACGATGTACAGGTCTGGGGATGGGGCCAGCGCGTTAACTGCGTTAAAATATTTGAATCGCTTTATTTTTCATAACTAATTAATTAACGCGTTAAACTGACAGCCCTAGTTATTATAGAATACGGACTGTGTTTTGGTCAGAAGTGACATTTTAAAGTGCTTCAAATGCTTTTAACATCACCAGATGTTAATTAACAGATTGAAGTCATGTGGATTCCTTGTTGATTATTGTGATGTTTTTATGACTTTCATTTTGATGGCACCCATTCACCTCAATGGATTCTCTGGTGAGCAAATGATGCAATGCTAACTTTCTCCAAATCTGATGAAGAAACAAACTCATCTACATCTTGGCTGGTCTGAGAGTGATATATTTTTAGCTAATCATCATTTTTGGTTGAACTATGGCTTTAAATCCTGGACTGTGGGGGAAAAAAGCACCTAAAACAACAGAACATGAGTATCACAAACAAAACACGAGTTACGGTAAGACAGATCACTCTAGCCCAGCTCAATCTCTTTGATAAAGCGAATCTCAGTGGTTTAATTTCCAATGACGGAGAAATATTTTTAGCTTGACACAAAGAGGAACAAATGTCCTGAAAATAAAACAAAACGGGCGCCATGTCAGGGGATTCTAAAGTGATCTCACATCAATAGCTCAGGAGCTGTCACAGAGGGGCATTTGTTCTGGAACTGGGAGGATGAAATGATGACATTCAGGGGCCCGTTTCGTGAGATGATGTCTGGAGCCACCCGCCTGACACCTCCATAAATCAGAATGACTTTGCAGAGTCACACTAATGGAGACAAAACAGAAGATTAATACGTCTCAAGGTTTTGATAAAGGTTAATTTGGTAAAAGTATGCATCCGTTTGAAGCAATTACCAGCCACGAATGGTCGGTACCTGCAGAATTAGGGTTGCCATGGATACCTGCGGAGCAAGTAATAGGAATGTTTCCCTGCATGACAACATCTCGAATTTATTCATCTTTCTTTTATTTACCAGTTCGAAATACACAAAAAATAGAGGCTTTTAAAGCGAGACAGCAGACCTGGCCTGCGTGTTACGCTTATGAATGCAACATCAGTTATCTCTTTAGCAATCTGAATAGCTGTGACCACATATATCTGCTATACATCCAAAGGTGTAATGACAGGATGTTGCACTGGAATTGATATTGCAACAGAGCTGAATGTTGACAAGGGATCCACTTCTGATTTCTGCAGGGATATGTTTGCAAACATAACAGGTCAGGTCAGTGTAATTAACCACAATCTTAAATAATTTTTTAAAACGATTGCTTAAGGAAAATCAATTTTACTCTGCTGAGAAAAACACGCCACTTTAAACCAAATCAGCGCATTTTGGATGTGTACCGGTTGTCCGTTACTGACTCTGTAATTACTTTAGCATCCTTTTTATTAAGAAATTGTTCTTTTGAGTCAGATCATCAGGTCAGAAACTAGTCCAAATCATTGTTTGCGAATTGAACTGATCTGGTTCTTACTGACTTCACAGCTGTTAGAGTTAGTTCACCCAAAAATGAAAATTATGTAATTAATTATGTCATTAATTCATGTTGTTCCAAACCTGTGAGACCTTTGTTCATCTTCAGCACACAAATTAAGATATTTTGATGAAATCTGAGAGCTTTCTGACCCTGCATAGACAGCAGACATGAGCAAAACCAGCAAGGGACCTTTTTTGTCCACACGTGAAACTCTCGAGCGTGCAAATTCCTACAGAAATGACTGGGTTTTACCTGTGAAACTTCACCAACAGTAAATTTGACTGCATCTTTATAGTCTTGTTGTGTCTTGTTCCAGCAACTACTGAAAAGTTTAAATAATACATAACCATACAGATGCAAGAAATAAGAAAAGAAACGGAACCAGGTGAAGTTCAACTGATCATGCTGAGTATCTACATACTTCTTTTTTTTTGGCTCTATAGGTACAGATAAATTAGTTACGAAGACCGAGAGATGATCTTTGCTTTTGCATACACTGCCCTCCAAAAGTTTGGAAACACCCCTGGCAAAGTGTGGTTTTGGACGATATCAGCATAAATACTTATAATTTTTGGGTGCAAATACATTAAAGTGACTTGACATTACCATTGATTACCAGCAATAATAATTTTCATTTTGATTACATAATAATGGCAATATATACATGTCAAAGTCGTCAGACATGCCCCTTTGCCAGCTGTGATGCATAGTTACTGGTTTAAACTTGGCCCAGGTTTTTATAAGATTTTTGGGTCAGCACACCTTAATAGCTTCAACAATTGATAGTAAATATGTAATAGCTGCTAATGGTGGATAAGTTTTTTCTGTGTATAAACTGTTTATGTAATAAAATATGTGTTCGTAGTTTGTGTTGTCCCTTATCAGTTCCAAATAATCACAAATTAAAAAGGATTCATGCCAATATTGTCCAAAACCCCACTTTTCTAGGGCGTTTCCAAACTTTTGGAGGGCAGCGTAGATCTTGAGTTTCCTGAAAATAAAGTGTTAATGAAAGTTGTTTGAATATTGTTTAATATGCTACTTCAACATCTCTGCAGACACAAAAAAGTCTAATGTGCCAAACAGACTTGCCAGATGTACTGCAGCATGACAATAAATAATCTAGAGACCAATTACTTGTGTATGAGGCCATAGGTCAGACAAAACAAATGTATCCCCACAGGACAAAGAATATGAGACGTGTCCACAACAACATGTTTCGCCTCATCTGTTCCTCTTGGGCAAAACACAAAAACTCCAAGAGGATACAAAATAAGCTGTTTGTTCACTAATTTGGGAAATAGGTACTGTATTTGTATGTATTTGGAAGTTGCTATCAAATGTTAAATTCTTCTCTGTGAGGCGTCTGGACAGGCGATGTTCACTGAGTGGGAGTTCTTGAAACTAAGCAACAGAGATGACAAATTTACACACAAACATTTACTACTACATTTTCCAAACTTTCACACTTTTGAGATGTGTAGACTGATTCTTTTTTCAGTATGAATAGGAATTTGAACTTTACAAACAAGAAACGAGGAACTGCTTTCAAAAGCTGGTTTCATTTATTGCTCACTACCAGTCTGCTATGAAGTGAACTGTAATAACTTAATTAGCTTATTAAGACAAATAGCACTACAGAGTATTTTCCGTTATTCAGTTCTAGGAAATAGCACGCTCTGATTTCACCACAACAAAACGCACAGTTCCAAACACTTCAAATAGTGACTAACCAGAGCTGTGATGCTGCAGAAATGTGAAAATAAATTAAAAGTGTCGATTTGTGTAATTACTTGTGTTTTATGCACTGTCTTCTGCAGTGTTGAGTCTTATAAGCAATCAAACGCGTTTCTGTTGAACTTAGAAAAGCACTGGTCAATCAGAGGTGCTTAGATTAGTCAGCGCTGAAAATGCACCAGTCAGAAGTGCTTGGATATAGTCAGCGCTGAAAATGCATGAATGCATTCATGAATGCGTACGCTTGCGAATTCCCTTATCATAAACAATACAGTGCAGGTACGATTCAAATAAAAGATTAATTTTGTAGCTTCAGTGATTATAGCGGGAGTTTTTGCATAACATGGGCTACACTAACGTCAGGGACCGACATGTTTGTCTGTGAAGCCAGAATGTGACGTGCCCAAAACACTGACACAAATCAAAAACTTTTTATACTGTTTTATATATCGATATCAATAATCATTATTACAATATAAAGATTAATATTCTACACTAATGCTTTTTGTCATAATATTGCAGCCCTGTGAGCTCCTGTTTTTTACATGTAGAATTTAGATTTTAAACAGTCTACTGTAATTGACAACTGTTTAAAAGATTGACTGGGCAAATTAAAAAAAAAAAAAAAAAAAAAAAATCGCCCTCATGAATGTAAAAAATTCCCCTGGAAATCAGTTCCAGAGGGCAAATACTGGCCCTTAAAGGAGAAGTCCACTTCCAAAACAAATATTCACATATAATGTACTCACCCCCTTGTCATCCAAGATGTTCATGTCTTTCTTTCTTCAGTCGTAAAGAAATTATGTTCAGCATTTTTCTCCATATAATAGACTGGTATGGTGCCTCGATGGTGCCCCGAACCCAGAAGAAGGGTCTTATCTAGCGAAATCGGTTATTTTCATAAAAATAATACAATTTATATACTTTTTAACCTCAACGCTCATCTTGCCTTGCTCTCCTTGAACTCTGTGTATTCTGGCTCAAGACAGTTAGGGTATGTCGAAAAACTCAGATCATATTTTCTCTCTCAACTTCAAAAATCATTTCAAAATCATCCTACATCACTGCAGAAGTACCAACCCAGTCTTTGCAAAGTAAACATGCAAAGAAGATCAAACACTCTCAACAAAAAAGGTAAAACAGCGATATAGGACGATTTTGAAATTGAGGGAGAACATGAGATGGGAGTTTTTCGACATACCCTAACTGTCATGAACCGGAAAAAACAGTCCAGGCAGAGTTAGATAAGACAAGCATTTGACATTAAAAAGTATATAAAATGTTGCGAATTAGCTCAAAAGAGGAAAGTATATAAATAATTACAATTAATTATGATTAATTACAATTATTTATATCAGTTGCCAGTAGTAACTTTAGCAGCGAACATTCAGTATAATTTCATATCATCTGTAAGAAACAGTATTTCCTTGGCCACAGAAAATAACTTTCTCAATTTACTATTGCATTAGAGCATGTAGCTTGAATCGGAAATCTTAAAGGGTCATTAATTTTACAAGGCAGAATCAGAATCAAAACTCATGTAATTTGTGCACAAGAGTTTTATTAACGAAGGACTAACACATAACTAATCTAAACAAAC
>JAHKKF010536185.1:0-12950 GCA_019740295.1 Labeo calbasu
CACACACACACACACACACACTCCGCCAAAGCAAACAATCCAAACACTGATAATATGATCAGTCAAGTACTTCAGCCAGAGTTGTGGTGAATTACACAACAGCTGTCAGGACCATTCGGCCACATTCACACAGCAATATTCATTAAATCATTAAAATAATGTCAAATAAAAAAAACAAATAAACTAACTAAAATATATTACATCATAAAAATGGCACATTTAAATAAATAATTCATTTTAAAATTGAAAGAAGTTAAAACATTTACTAAAAAATGAATTAAATGATAAAAATGTAAATTAAAAATGTTAAAATAAAAAAACTGAATTAGACCTAACTAAAATTCAAATAATAAAAATGGCACATTTAAATAATTTGAAAATAAAAAATACAATACTAAAACTAATCAAACTATAGAAATGCTAAATTTAAGTAACGAATAAAACATAAAACTAAGTAATTTATGAAATCATAAAAATGACACATTTAAATAAGTAAATAGATAAAACACTTCATACAAATTAAGTGACAAAAATGCTAAATAAAAAATAAATCATGATAAATTAAACTAAAATGTAAAAAATCATAAAAGTGGTACATTTAAGTATAAAAGAAAAGAAAATTAAAGCACTTCGGTCAAAGACAAAAAAAACGTAAGCATAAAAACAATAAGTGTAAAACTGCTTTAAATTGTTGTTGTTTTTCCAAAAAAAAAAATGTTTTTAATTTTCAGTTTAATTTAATTGCATTTTTGTTTTTCTGAGCAATAAATAAATATCATACATTTTCCCCTAATTAACCAAAGGCATCCACTAAAATATCATTCAGTGTAACAATCTCGTCAAAAATCAATTTATGACATATTAAAAGACGAATTGCTTTCACCCCAAATAGTAATTAGTTGTAATTCTACATTTTTACAATTTGCCACTATCCTAGGTTTTGACTTTTTTACTAATTTAAAACACAATAAAATGTAATATGCTCCCTTTTTCTTTTACATATTTTAATCTGTACAAGTCAGAATAAACATGTTTGAATTTTTACATAAATATTGTGTTACACTGAATGACAGTTTTTTTTATTATTTCAAACAAATTTGGACATTTTATTCTCCAAAAACTTATTTGAAACCTTAAAAGAAGACACTTTACTTACATTTAATGTGTTTTCTATAGACATAAAATCACTTGTAAATTTCTTTTGGCATGGACATCTGAACATCTTTGACCCACGTACAAAAATTAATTAAATGACACAAATGTGAAATTAAAATAATGTTTAAAAAAATGAACCAAAAATGATTACATTATTTTTATTGTTATCATTTTATGCAACCACCATTTAACCCACAATCCCCCGTTTGGACTGGATGAAGACACTGGACGGGGTGAATCTTTCTAGCGCGCACGTTTCGTGTGATCGCACGCGCTGTGAAAGGCTGCGCCTGTGGCTGTGGGCGAAGCTAAAGTGTTTGCGTCAGAACTGAACGACACACTTTGGACTTAGTTCTACATGAGGTGCAAGGCAGGACACGGAAAGCGCAGCTCTGACCTCTCTCTGTCCTGCTCCAGCAGGCTGGTGAACTCGTCGCTCTTCCTCATGAAGTCGCTGTGGTTCCTCTTCTCGTCCTCCAGCCGGTTGAGCGTCTGTCTGTGAGCTCGTTCCACCAGCAGCAGCTGCTCCAGCATCCGTCTGTAGGTTTCCCGCTGCTTCTCCACCAGCCTGTCCAACTGACACAAACAAACACGCTCAGAAGACGCTAGGGGCCGGCGCGGATCGGCGGAGCCCGACGGGGACTCTCGTACCTCGCTCATGGGCTTCTCGTAGATGTCCTCCTGCCAGCTGCCGTTCTTGGCCTGGATGGCGTCTCTCTGCAGCGCTTTCAGCACGTTCTGCGGCGTCACGAAGCCGTATTTGCCCTCCAGCAGAGCCAGATCGATTTTATCGGCTTTGAGGACGGTGATCACCTCGTCTCTGGCCTGCAGCAAACACACGCGAGCGTCATTAAAACACAGAAACAATCTACGAATTCATTACGGTGAAGGGCTTCTGTGTTTCCATTTTAAACGGGATGAATATGAACTGCCTGGAGCTCTAATTAATTTGCCTTCTATGTATGTTGGTTTAATTTCATCAGGGAGTGACGGATGTCTCTCTGTTTTCGTTAACAGGGTTCGACTCTCAAAAAGTCAAGACAACACAGGTGAAAAGGTGAAACTTAACGCATGAACATCACCACACGTCCCCATTTGACTGATTACTACTAAGAATTGGACATATTTTTGTCGAATATTTTTTGTTAAATGTTTTAATTTTGGATTTCTCTTTTTATCACAGAAAACCCTGTCAGAAGTCATGAATTTCACTGTGTTTTTAGAAATACCATGTTATAAAAACTGAGGAAAATGATATATCAACAACAAAAACCCTCAGTAAAACCCTCTAGAATATAGAGAGGAATAAAACTGCTAAGTTTGGTGTGTGTAAGTGCTGCTGAGGTGGAGAAAAAACTCTTTAAAGATATGGACTGAGATTGAAATGGACAGACGCAAGTGGATAAAGTGCAATAAAAAAACACTTGAATGTGTTTTTATTCCTGTCTATATTCTGAAGATTTTTACTGAGGGGATTTTGAATATCTCTTTTTATCACTCCTTAAATCAGAAAATACTGTCAACAGACAGGAAAAAATGTTTTCGCCATGTTTTTAAGAATAAAATGTTATAAAAACTCACGACAGGTATATATCAACAAATCCCTCAGCAAAAACCTTCAGATTATAGAGAGGAATAAAACTGCTAAGTTTGGTGTGTGTAAGTGCTGCTGAAGTGGAGGAAAAACTCTTTAAAGATATAAATTGACACTGAAATCTACAGATTCAAATAGACAGGAAGTGTAGCCGGATGTTTTCTTTCATACTGTGACATTTGTGACCTGGACCACAAAAGCAGTTATAAGGGTACATTTTTTGAAATTATTGTCTTTAGAACAGGACAATATTTGACCGAGATACAACTATTTGAAAATCTGGAATCTGAGAGTAAAAAAAAAAAAAATCAAAATATTGACAAAATCGCCTTTAAAGTTGTCCAAATAAAGTCCTTAGCAATGCATATTACTAATCAAAAATTAAGTTTTTAATATATTATGGTAGGTGACTTGCAAAATATCTTGATGGAACATGATCTTTACTTAATATCCTAATGAGTTTTGGCTTAAAAGAAAAATCAATCATTTTGACCCACACAATGTATTGTTGGCTATTGCTACAAATATACCCGTGATACTTAAGACTGGTTTTGTGCTCCAGGGTCACATTTAGTGTTTCGTTTTCAAGAATAAAGCACAAATGTAGGGCAGGACTTGGCTCTGTGCATTGGTTGTTGATTGGATGTTGAGATGTGGGCGTGGCTCTCAATAGTGTATGCAGATGAGCGTGAGGGGCGGAGTTTAAGAGCACTAAATGACTGGAGAAATCCTGCATACGTCACCAGAGAAAAGATCTATGCAGAAAATCGAACATGCATTTAGAAAATAGATGATTGTGAGGTGATTTTGATTATGACGTGACCTGCAGTTCTCCTTCCAGCATGCTGAGGAGGAAGAGCAGATCGTCTCGAGAAAGGTCTCGGCTCTTGGCTGCCGTTCGCTCTTTCTGCGCTCGCCGTCTGCCGTCCGCCAGGTTCCTCTGGACGGTGGCCGTGTCTTCGTGAGCGTTTCTCACGCCGTGACCGTCCTCGCGCTCGGACGTCTGCTGCCGCGCTCGTCCTCTGGGCGGAGACAGCTTCGCCTTCACCGTGTCCTCCAAACTGTTGCTGCGGGAACGCATGATCGAGCACCTGAGCGGGAAACACACAGGATTGTGGGAAACGGCACTTAAGGAACACGTCACGTAATATACGAACATTACAGTGTGCAGGAGCTAAAGTCAAACCATGTCAAGTACAGCGCTTCATACGATCCAGATTATTTCCAAGCAGCTTCACGGTGAAAAGAGATGCAAACTTTAAAGCTCCTCTCTTTGTAGACGTCCTCAATTAGAAACATGATTCAGACGAAAGGCACTTTCATTTCTATTGTAAAACGGCATAAAGCATATTTTACGAGTAGAGTTCGTTCTTTATCTTCATATAAAAGCAGCTGAAGTCTGTGAAACGAGTGTGTTTGCACAGCATGTTCAGGCCGATCAGCGCTGATCCATTAATAAAGAAGAGATGTTCTCGGCACAGGCACACACTGATGTCACACACACACACACACACACACAGGATGAATCAGTCATGATGTCATCTATAAAAGAAAGATAACAGCCGTAGATGTGAATGAACTTGCAGGACTAAACAAGCTCTGTCACACAAACACCCTGCAGAAAATGATGTCACACTCAGTATTCCTGTCTCGCTTTACAAAACACACTTCTAAACATTCTTCAATCGAGACACATTCACTGGAAAAGCTAAATTACTTATCAAAACGAAGCAAGTTTTTTGGTTAAAAAAAAAAAAAGTCAGTGAGGTCAGAAAAATACTCCTGTTTCCCCTCTGAATGAATTTGATTTTTCTGACCCCATTGGCAGAATTGTTTTTCCATTTTAAGTTGTGATCTTTCTAATATCTTAAGTCAAAATATCAAAATGTTTGTACTGAAAAACAAGACAACACTGAGTCAGAAAATCAGATTTTGCAGTGCACAAAAACATGTCCAGTACTGTAGCCAGCCAGTAACAACTTTCATACACACTGAAAACACATGATCATACACACACATCTAATCATTATTTGTTTTCTGAAATTCTCCAGTATTTGTTTTTACAGACGTCATGAATTGTAGTCACTTTTTGAACCTGAACTGAACTTGCCATTTCGTCTGGTGATTTACTGACCTTCACACAGACATGAGGGTTTATGGCGGACCTCTGTGATGTCACTTCCTGTTTCAGGGTTTGCTTGACATATGACAATAAAATGCCTTCCTGCACGTGTTCAGGAGCCCCTGCTGGTCGGTAGTGTAACGACAGCTTCAGACTCCGTTCGCTCACATCTATATTTCATGATACTTTAGACCAGGGGTGGCGAACTGCAGCCCTGCAGAGTTCAGCTCCAACCCTAATTAAAACTCACCTGCCTGTTGTTTTCTAGTGACCCCTCAGACCTTGATGAGCTTGTTCAGGTGCGTTTGATTAGGGTTGAAGCAAAACTATGCAGGGCTGCGGCTCTCCAGGAACAACACTCGCCACCCCTGATACAGTCAGTGTTTTACTATTGACAGATTTCTTTTGTCCTGCACCTCGAGTCACATGACTTTTTTAGCTCATGGGATTGGCTCGAAACCACCCGCCTGTAGAAAGAGAAGATACATATATAATAATAGCGTGGATAAAATTCTTCTGGATTTTGTTTTTTGTGTAATCTTTGATTGACTATTTTAGTGTTAAAAATGTTTAATCAGAATGTCATAATTAGATTTCTACAATCATTTACTGCTCTTAAACTCCGCCTCTCAAGCTCACGCTCATCTGCATGTGCCCCGCCCTCATCTTAACATCTAATCAACAACTGATGCTCAGAACCAAGCCCCGCCCTGCATTTATTCTTTACTGATAATCTGTTACACAAAATGTCAATTTGCTCTGTATCTTCCACATATCAGTTACTCAGTTTAGTACTGTTGGACAAGCTAAATTATGTTTTCTTTTTAAGATCTCTGTCATTCAGGAAGAGGAACTGAACTGTGGGTCAGAGGTCAAACATGAGCTGATCTCAAATCAGATGACATCATCGCCGGAGCTAATGCCGGGCTCTTCAACGCCCGGGTCAGAAGGTGAGAACACAGGTGTGACTAAACACACACCACACCTCTTCCTCACACACACACACACATTCCAGCAGACTGATGTCAAGAGGAGAGAGAGACGGACAGCAGCATTTCAGCAGGCGATCCAAACCGGTCTGTTGTGTTTGTGTGTGTTGATGGTCAAATAGCGTGAGCAGGATTTGCTCTCATCTGTCAGTTTTATACATTACATAATCACCAGCACAAAAGACTGAGAACAAGCATTTGCGTACAGCGTCCGGCCCTCGGGCTGTGTGTGTGTGTGAGAGAGAGAGAGTGTGTGTTTTCAGTTGTGTAACTGCATACGAGGTGTTTTGTTCAGGGATTTGTGAGGGTAAATCAGTTCACACACGCTTCTCTCACACAGTTTGTGCGGTATAAAAACCATTACGCCTATAGAATGTCCCCACAAAAAAATAGAAACCAGTTTGTGTGTGTGTGAAAATATTCAGATGTGACCCCCTTTGTAATTGTTACAGTTTTCGTAACTGTAATTTAATGACACATTTTTCTCTGTAACTGATTACAGTTACATTTTACTTTGGAATTAAATTGCGTAACGCTGTTACGCTGTAACCAGTCACTCCCTGACACTGCAAATATACAGTTAAAACACACACACACACACATTTAGATCAAACAAGAGTCAGTGCATCTTTAATTTTCCTCATTTTTTTATAATGTGATTAAATCTATGCATTTGCATTGCAAAACCACCAGTGTTTTGTTTTTATTTTACTGGGTTTATTTTAATTATTTAAATACAGATGCACAATCTAAAATGAATGTTAAATTATTCATTTTTATTAACAAAGCAGCAGGCGTGCATGTCATCCTAAATAAAATGATCTTTATATATTGTTTTGGACAAAGAGTGGACTTGTCTTGGAGTCATTTAAACAGTTTGATCTTGAATCACACAAGTCATTTTAAGGATTATCAGATCCCCTTGGAAGTTTAACGAGGCCCCCTGGTGGTCACTGGCCCCTTTACGTTATTGTATGCCAATCACAAACATAATTAATGTGAATCACTGTTCATTTTTATTATTTGTTATGCTTATATTTCATCTGTGCATTCCTTAAAGCGCATGAATAAAGTCGGCTGTATATCTGTGGACATTTCGGGCTCCTGTCTGCTCCCACATCAGACATGATCAACAACAAATGAGGGGAATTTTAAACCATTTAGGATAAAGAGACATCTCAAATCTGAAAGCTGTGCATGCACACTATATCTACTGTAGGTGCCACCTAAAAACATCAGGACTTTACCATTTTTGGAGCCGTCGTGCTGGACTGACCTCATACGCAAACCAGCACATACTCGCAGCCTTACGTCTGAGTACATTTAAAATGTTCTAGAAACCGCAGCTGAGATAAAACAAATAAAGTAATCAAGATATGACGTGCTGTTTACATATTTGGATTATGAAAAACTCCACGAGGTTGAGAGGCTGTACTTTAGTTGAGAATAGACATCATTACATCAACCAAACCAGACCCACTGCAATGTTTGTCAAACGTTTCATTTAGGTTCGTGAATTGAGCAGACGCACGAGAGTTTCTCATTAACGCACAAAGCCGAGCCGAGCAGCACGAACATCTGATTTTCCTAAATTACAGCATAATAACGCTTCCTCCAGTGAAAAAGTGCATCTCCTGTTGTCTCTCGCATCAAAATCAACCACATATTTGTTTACAGCTGTTTTGGCTTGTAAACAGTGTTTGATCTGTGCAGATTTCTCTCCTGATTCAGACCAGACCAGCGTTATTATGGATTATGGATTTTAGTTCAGATCTGTCTTAATGATGGATTTGTTTCATCTTTCGTCGTCTCGAGTGTTGTGGATTACTTGTGGATTATTGTGATGTTTTTATCAGACTCTCATTCTGACGGCACCCATTCACATCCACTGGTGAGACAGTGATGCTAAATTTTCAGCAAATGTTCATTTGCGCTTGATTTAAAACAGAGCTCAAACAGAGACGGTTCTGCGGATGAATCAGAAGATCTCTCGTTCTCTCTGTAATACTTGTCAAACGTTGTTGATAAACACTTCCGCAGATAAATGACAGCCTGAAAATAACAGGAAGGATGCGATTATTAAAAGAGTGTTTTTGAAACACATGCAGAGACAGATGACAGATGTTTGTGACGGATCTGCTGGGTTTGTTTGGTTCTGCTGGTCTTCATCACATATCTGAGAAATGTGGCACCTCAGTACTGACCCAGATTCTGCTCATTCCTCAAACGGACTGAACTACGACGCGGCCGGAGCTCGGATCGGCGAACGCGGCGTCACGCACGACCATCACTATTGACAAACACTGACGAAATCTCCACGGCAACAGAGGCTCGTCCCGGTGAGGTCATGACGAGAGCCGGCGCTCATTTGGGAATTCCTGAACGCTGAGCTAAAAACCTGCAAGTGCTCTTTAAACTCCGCTGGAACTCACTGCGCTTCTGACCAGCGCACAAGAACACAAAGCACATTAGACATTAAAATAACACTTCATTCGATGCAGTTCATCGATTATTTTAAGATTTGAGGGTAATTTTGATCAACACGGAGTCTAATGTCAGAAATGACCGTGATGAACTCCCTCACATCAGACGTTCTGGGAAAGCGTCCAGGACCGAAGTGGGTCACGGTCTGCGTTCGGACCGGCGCTCGCAGTGTGTTGCCATGGAAACGACATCCCATGACCTCAGCTTATGAAATCATCATGTCATTGTTTAACAGGCTGACAGTGCCGAAACACGGAAACGGGGAAAACCCCTTCAACTTCCGTGGAAATGAGAACACGGATTCAGATATCAGACGACAGGTGCAGCGGGAATCATCTGACACACACACACACACACACACACACACACACACACATACATTCAGTGATCAGCAGATGGCAGCAGTGAGTCAAACTCCTCTAATACTGATGGGTCAGCATCACATCTGTGTGTGTGTGTGTGTGTGGTCTTGTTTTTATATCCTGGTGGGGACCAAAACCTGAATACACACAGACTCATGGGGACTCGTGTCACCGTGGGCACCTAAATTGAGGTTCCCATGGGAAAACAAGCTTATAAATCATACAGAATGAGTTTTTTTGAGAATGTAAAAATGCAGAAAGTTTTCTATAAGGGTCAGGGTTAGGGGAGAGAAATACAGTGTGAACAGTATAAAAACCGTTAGAGAGTCCCCACAAGGATAACAAACCAGACATGTCTGTGTGTGTGTGTGTGTGTGTTAACACAAGACAATTTACTTTTTTGTAACATTTTCACCAATAAATCTGTAGTAAATTTCACAACACATGCAATAAAACAGGACATTTTGAAGGAGAAAAACTGAAATAGTATTTTCATGTAAAAATAAACTTACAACATAGAAAAATTATTTCTTACAGTGTGCAGTAATGTGCCGTAAACACACGAGATACTGTATCCCACAATGCACTACGCCGACCTTCCATTTACAATGTGATGAATCAGAGTTTGTTTCATTTATACAATAAATTTGGTAACACTTTACAGTACAGGTGCACAAATGTGACCCTGGAGCACAAAACCAGTCTGAAGTATCACAGGTATATTTGCAGCAATAGCCAACAATACATTGTATGGGTCAAAATATTGATTTTTCATTTATGCCAAAAATCATTAGGATATTAAGTAAAGATCATGTTCCATGAAGATATTTTGTAAATTTCCTACTGTAAATATATCAAAACTTTTTGATTAGTAATACGCATTGCTAAGAACTTCATTTGGACAACCTTTTCTCAATATTTTGATGTTTGCACCCTCAATTTCCAGATATTAAAATAGTTGTATCTCGCCCACATATTGTTCTATCATAACAAACCATACATCGATGGAAAGCGTATTTTTTCAGCTTTTACATTATATAGAATTGTTGAGGCGCAGGACTAACTAATTCTAAATCTATAACCACAATGACAAATTACTTTTCTGTGCCTCAACCAGTAAAGTCACAATATAATGATACATTTGCAAATCATTAGCTAATGATTAATTAAAGCAGACATCTGGAAGTTGAAGTACATAACTTTGACCACTGTGGTAATTAACATATGAATTTACATCATTAGTTAATAGAATATGTTATTAGGGAACTAATACAATATGGCACATTTAACTAATAAAAATGTACTATTTGCTTAATCTATGAATCACACAGAATGTTCATTAGTTGCTGATGTAGTAATCATTAATAAATGGTTTAGTTAAGCATGAATTAATGCATATTTGTGCACCCGCATTGTAAAGCGTTACTGAAAATCTCATTACTTTTTTATTTCAGTGATGATAACTGAAGTGATGAGCTCATGTGATAAAGTTTGAAACGTTGCATATTGCAATTGTTTGAAATGAGCAGGCAATGAACATTAATATTGTGCAGCGTTCAGTGTGTGTGTGTGTGTTTACATTCATCTGTAAACAATGAGAACAAAGTCTCTCTGGATCATCAGTCATCAGATCATAAACGTGCTTCTGGAGCTCTGAATGAGTCTGATATGAGCTGCAGTCTGTGTTTAATTACCGTCTGCACAATTACTCTGAGATTCGCTAATTAATGCCAGTAATTAATGCAAGTGCTATATTAATTAATGCATGTCTGAATGAGCAGGTGCAACGAGAGCAGAAACAACAAAAACCCTTCAGCAATATTTGGGTTTCACACATAAAATAAACCCATGCATGTGAATCTGCCCTTATTTGTGATTCTGCGCGTCTGTGTTCGGCGCGTATGATCGGCCTGCAGCCTCGCCGCTAAAATTAGGGTCACTCGATACCCCGACACTGAGCGACGGGTGCGAGACGCACGAAATACCGGCTACACGGCAAACCGGACATATGGAGCGCACGCACAAACACGACATCCATACGCTGGACGATTCAACACCACAACATCCTGATTGATTGTGTCTTTCACAGCACTAACTTTAGCAAACCCCATCAGCTGTCTGAAAACCTGTACGACTGCAGCTATCATCAAGTGCTACGGCTCGACTTTCGATTAACTTCTCGGTTAAGCTGCTTACGGTTGGGCGACATGACCAAAAACCAAATATGCATGCATCATTTCATCTGATACGCACACAGTAACTTCACCGCACGCCAGCTCTTCATGAAATAAACTAAAATGAGAAGCGAAATAAAAGAAACAGATTTTACCGCACCAACACGTCTACTTCATATGTAAATGAGGCTTGTTTGGATTGAGTCTTATTGGCTATTTCACACTGTCACTGCTGCAAATGATCTACTAGAGAATAGTCGAGTTTGAGTGGATTCGCTTCACTTGCATAATCGCACATTTATTCCATCAGTACAGATGCAGATGGCTGATTTAGTTCATGTGTAACTAGAGCTGTAACTCCGTCTGCCGCACAGTTTGGCTGATCAATAGGTCACGGAGGCAGCGCAGCAGAAGTAAACGCCCCCCAGACAGACGCTGTAGTTTGTCTGCGCTGATGTGCGTCTCCTCATTGATCTCCTCCGTCTGCAGGAACATCTGCCTGCTCTTCACTAGAGTCCGGTGTGTATTGATCCAGACGGAAATCGATCTCAAGCATTTAGCATTTCATTCAGAAAGTGCTGGAACAATGTGGACGAGACACTAGCGCACTGCGTACTGTGAACTACCGGAGAAACAGTATATATCGTTATTATTATCATTGTAGTTAATGTGATAGTTATCACTATAGTTATCATAACAGTTCTAGTTTATGGAGTGGGCCTCTAATCTGGAAAATGAAGGTCAGGTCAATGTGTTGCATTGTGGGATACAGTATTCTTCTGGATGATGCACATGTAGACAAGCAGCATCTGATCACGATCACTGTTAGTGTGGGGATGAGAGCGCCGGTCATACTCACCTCAGTGTGTGTGCGGCGGGGTCACGCTGCGGTTCACGCAGGACGCGTCCGGACGGCCCGTGTGCTCCTGCGGCTCCTCGTGCGTCACAGAGCTGCGGGTCAAAGACAGAAAATAGCTTGATAATTGCTGCTGTCATCTGACGAATGCCAGAGGGGAACAAGGCCGCGCTGACACTCCGGACCCCGCTGGTCAGATTTAGGCCTCTGATCCACAGAGAGCGGCCGCTAACAAAGGAAATTATGATCGGCACACGACGGGCGGCATTTTTGGCCAATTAAAGCCCATCGTACGCAGTCGCAGCGGGTATATTTATCCAGACGAGGGAAACTCACACCGTAAGACACGCTGATGTGACGGCATTTCAATGAGACGCCTGGAATGACACTCAAACACACAGCGAATCATTTCATGACATATTAATGGAGCAACACACAGAAATGCAGATACTTCAGCCACAGAATGGCATTCATTAATGAATAAATGCAGACCACACATTGAGCACTGCACACACACACACACACACACACACACACAAACACTATTTACATCAATACAGTTAGTGTTATCATTATAGTTATTGTTATACTTTCAATACATAATAATGTTAACTGTAACTAGATAAAGAAGTTTGTCAAGACAAACTTTAGGTTGGCTTGAGAAAGCTTAGCTTGAAAGCTTAAAGCAGCTGTAAAAGCTTGAAGTTTGAGAATTTAGATTACTTTGATATTGTTGCTAGCATGTTGCTAGCATGATTAGCAAGTGACTAGTATGATAAGCATGTAAATAGCATGTTGCTAGCATGATTACCAAGTTACTAGCATTTTATTAGCATGATTAGCATGCTAGCATGTTTTTAGCATGATTAACAAGTTACTAGCATGTTGCTAGCATGTTTCTAGCATGATTAGCAACTTACTAGCATGTTGTTAGCATGATTAAGAAGTTACTAGCATGTTTCTAGCATGATTAGCAAGTTACTTGCATAATTCTAGCATGATTAGCTAGCATGTTGTTAACATAATTAACAAGTTACTAGCACATTATCATGATTAGCATAGCATGTCATTACCATTATTAAGAAGTTGCTAGCATGATTAGCAAGTTACTAGCATGTTGTTAGCATGATTATCAAGTTACTAGCACATTATCATGATTAGCATCTTGTTAGCATGTTGTTAGCATGATTAAGAAGTTACTAGCATGTTTCTAG
>JAHKKF010536185.1:14842-31042 GCA_019740295.1 Labeo calbasu
TCAAGGTCTTCAGGATTACTAGAAACTATTAAGCAGGTGTAGGTTGGAGCTGGTTGGAGCTAAACTGTGCAGAGCTGTGGCCCTCCAGGAATTGAGTTGATCTAAACATCATTTTCTTTTGAGGTTCATGAAAAGAACTGTATTTTTCTGAGCCCACCAATGCAGCAGACATTTCCTCTTGTTTTAAGCACAAAGTCACTTCACTTTAATCAGTTTCTCATAAAGCAAGACTTCACATCATGGCGCTTCTCCAGTGAATATATCATTAAGAACGTTTCGATGTTTGTACAGGGAAACAGACTGATCCATGACGAGTATCAGCGGATCTACTGCTGTGATGGAGATGAAGCGCGGCTCTGATAAAGCTCTGAGTCCATCTGAAGCTGCAGGAGTTTGTGTTGAACAGCAGGATTCACTCTCAGTGTTTACAGGATTGAGTTGTTGCGCCTCCGTCCCGTCACGCGTCATCGGCGGCGTCAGACCCGCGGGTCCTGAGCGGCAGCAGCAGTGTGAATCTCATGTACAGCATTAAACCGCAGTTGTTTTATTTAATGTGCTCACAGAAGCCGCATGTTTGACGCGTTTAATCCGTCCTAAAGGTGTCCAAACGTAATTATCGACAGCTGCTCTGCTTCCCCAGTACTGTCAGTCGCACTAACCAAAGGACGATCTACAACTCCAGCACATCTCACAGATCCAGACATTATGACGTGGATGTTACGTCACGAGAACTAATATACAGTACAGCAAAAACACAAGATGAACATCTGAATGGATGACTGGAGACCAAATGTCTCAGACCACTAGAGGAAATACTCACATTTTGTGTTTTTCTAGGATTAGGGTTATAACCAGTCATAAGGGGCCAGTTTTTTGAAACTGAGATTTATACATCACCTGAAAGCTGAATAAATAAGCTTAAGATAGGACAATATTTGCCTGAGATACAACTATTTGAAAATCTGAAATCTGAGGGTGCAAAAAAAAATGGATCTTTACTTAATATCCTAATGATTTTTGGCCTGAAAGAAACAATAATTTTGACCCATACAATGTATTGTTGGCTGTTGCTACAAATAAAGCCGTGATACTTAACACTGGTTTTGTGCTCCAGGGTCACAAATTATGAGTCAGTGAAAGTTACAGTGGAAAATAAAATGAGAGAATGACTCAGTACTTGGTGTTTTCAGCACCACTGGAGCCAGGGTTATTATAGTTAACCAACCAACAACAAACATTAACTGAAATAAAAAAAAATATTTAAAAAAAATTCAAAATTTTCTTGTAGTTTAATTTGATGTACAAAAATAACTAAAACTGAAGTCAGTTTAAAAACTATATAGACAAACAGACAAAAATATAACTATAAAAAAACTAAAACTTTCAAATTAACAATACAAAGAAAAATATAACAAAAATGTAATTATTATAGACATATTATATAGCTACATTATTACATAAATACAATCTAATTATAGATCAAATTAAACATTTTTTTTAATACAGAAAGATCTAGGTTTTAAACGAAAACTGTCCTGGTAAGTTTGAATCTCACATTAATAAAGTGTTCTCAGACATTTGGACAAAACATGTCCAAAACCTAACCATGTCCATAATCATAACTCATGCTAATGTCACAGAAACAGCATATAGAAGCTCTTACTGATCCTGCTCCTGACTCTAATATTCCCTCATCTGTACGAGATGAAGCCGTTAAACACACGAGGACAAACCAAACGAGTGAGACGAGCCCGTCTAAAGGCAAATCACTGGTAATCCATAATCCTGATCCACCTTAAACTCACTTCACATCTCAGATCTGCTCAGCTTTTCACACCAGAAGGTCTGATCGCCGCCAGGCCGCGTGTCTGGATTTCAGTAGATTACGAACGCTCGTCTGTCGCTTCTGATTAAACGCTGTTCACAAGAGGCCGACGAGTTCAGGGCGGACAGTCAGACCCCGGCCTGTGTTGGCCGCGGATTGTGTGAATGCATGCGGTCGCTCTGGAAGCGCATTTACGGTTCAGTGGCAATGAGTTTGATCTTGTTTGTGGATCTCAGAGCCACATGGTGGGAACGACGGGATCCCGGCCAGCGCGTATCAGTGTCTCCATCCGTCTCTCACGCGCGCCGCTTTCCAAAGGCGGCCGGTGAAAGGTTGAAACCCGAACCCTGGATCTCTGGAGCGTGAGCTTCAATCCATGTGCAGGAGAAGCAGCTCTCAGTGCAGCAGAATCCACAACAAAAGCAGCCACGCTGATTCCGCTGCACATTAAACATTCAGCACTGCTGATCTCACCGTTACACAGATCTGCGTCCACAGCGCTTTAGACAGCACAGACGGGTTAAAAGCGGCTTAAACAAGAACATAACAGACGCTGCAAATCTCATCAAGTATAAAACTAAATCAGCTGGAAAATCCAAAATTCAAATTCAGCTCAGTGTGACGCTGGTCCAGTTGAATTCAGTTTTTAATATTTTCTGCTTTCATGTTCATTTTAGTCAGAGTTTTAGTAAATGTGTTGTTTTTTGTCATTTTTATTATAAATTTTATTATTTATAAAACTGAAATAAAAATTAATGGAAACAGATTTATAAACAACAGATCGTTTCTAAATGTGTTTTCATTCATTTTTATTTCAGTTTTAGCTTTTTAAGCACATCAAGTAAAACTAAATAAAAAATATTGCCTCGTCAACTAAATGAAACAAGGGTTTTTATCTCGATTTGTCAAAAACACTTGTAAACACTCAAACACAAGAGACTAGAACACATCCTGCTCATTGTCATAACAGACAAATATTTACTGAAATAAAAAATAAATGGAACGTTTTTGTGTCAATACATTAAAAGCATTTTAAAATGTTTCATATTGTATATTTGCTGTGACTAGCCAAGTCACATTTATTTTTATAGTTCTTACAGATAAACAGAAAAACAACAGAATCAATAAATCAATGCAAACTTTGTCAGATAATAGACTAATTCAGGCAAACATTTACTGAAATAGCAATGTTTCAGTCTAGTTATTATAATTTGATATTTATAATTAACCATAATTGTTGCAACACATGTCTGCAGCTGAGAGACTGTTTGCACATGCGTGTACAGATGTGATATCACAGACAGAATCAGCAGGTCCCACTGCGATGCTTCATCTTGATCTCAAACACACAGAGACTCTGCTGGTCTGACACCTCGCCGTCTGCAGTGTGCGCTACATATAAAACACGCATCCATTCGTGCAGAACACACACACACACACACACACACCGAGCGATCGCAGCACACAGCATGTCAAACGTCTCACCTCAACTCTTCTGATCTCACGCTGCTTCTCTTCTCCTCCGGAGCGTCTGCTGCTGTGATTCAGTCACATTCAGAGAGTGAATGACAGACAGACAGAGAGAGAGAGAGAGAGAGAGAGACGGGTGGGGGCTGCAGTGGGAGGAGAGACAGCAGATATCAGAGCTACAGCTAAATATAACACACACACACACACACACACTCAGGGCTCAGAAGAGTCCCAGGATGCACCTCATGAATGTCCAGAGCTGCAATCTAGAGAAAGAAGAAGTGTGAGAACGTGTGTGTGTGAATGTTATTTTCATAACATTCAAAAACATTTTCTCAGTTCTGTGCAAATGTTACATTGTATCATTGTATACGTTTGCAAACATTATGGAAATGTTACTTTTGAATGTTCCCTGAACAAGTAGCAACAGTTAAAAAACATTAAATGAACGTACAATTTAAATATTTCAGAAAATAACATTTTTTCAGAACGTTAGAAAAGATCAGACAACTGAATAAACGTTCTATTAGTGTTACCAGAAGAACCTCGACAGAACGTTCTGAGAACATTCCCTGTTATCTGTGATGAAACACACTGTACGTCTGAGCGGGGCGTTTCTGTGTTGCGTGTTTGTTTACGGGCCTCATAAAACACACAGCTGTCATTTGGTTTCTCCATCAGAAAATATCTTCTTTACATCGTATTTACGAGCCGTTGCCATGGAGACGCTGTCAATCACCTGTCGCCCTTTTCACAGAACAAACCGTGAGATTGGTTTGACATTGATGGGGCCACTGAAAGCCCACAGGAAATGACATCATCATCACAGTCACATGGTTTATTCAGAGAAACATTTTAACCAAGACTAAAACTAGTGACAGATGAACCTAGAACACGCTCAGTGAAATTACTCAAAGAACAAGAGTTTATCAAAAAGAGTTTTTGAGTTGATAAAAAAACAGTAATCACATGTAAAATTAAACAAGGTTGCACAAATAATTTAAATAAAACTCAAATAACTGTAATATCTTTCTTATTCTTATTATATTAAGACAATGACAGTAAATAATAAATGATTATTATTATGTTGTCATTTTTATTAAGATTAACTTCATTATTAATTTGTCATTAAATTATTGTAATATGACACTAAAATCTCATGCTGACTTTCTGTAATTAAAATATTATCAAATTATAATATAATAATAATAAATTAAAAATACAATAATATTAAAAAAGATAGATTTTATTATTGTTGTTGATTTGTCATTCTTAAAAATATTAATTATGTCTAAAGAAATAATTAAGTGATATATTAAGTTAAAATCTCAGTTAATATTATCATCAATATTGAAATATTAAGTTTAAATCTCAGGTGAATGTTTTTATAATTATAAATATAATAATGACATCATTATTTAAAAATATAATAATCAAATTTTAATTATGTGTCCTTAAATTATTTATATATTCAGTTATGTAAGTTAAATAAATATTTTGCACAAGTAGTCTGGCTGACAGAAATGTTGGGTAACGTCTGTAGTGAAGTGATGTTCATGAGTGTGGAGCTGCTTCGTTCTCCTCATTGAGCACATAACACACTGAGCAGGGGGCACTAAAGATAACCAGCTCCAGCACATTCCCTACATCGCTGACCCCAGATCACACACTCACACATCTGAGCTTCTGCGGCTCTCAGCCTCTCCGTGAATCCCATCAGACTCAGAGCAGCTTTGTACTCACATCCCGACGATCTCAGCCGCTGTTTTTCCTCAGAAACGCCTCAGAGACGTCTCCGGACGATCCCCGCGCTCATATTCAGGCCCAGAAGTTTCCAGCTCTCATTTCTAGGAGGCTCTTTTCTATTTGCGTCTCTCGTCTAATTCAGGATCTCGCTGCACCTGAGGGGACGAAAACATCCGACTAAAATTAGCCGTTCTATTCCCCGTCTTTACTGTGCAGCGGACGTGTGGTGGCAGTTCCCCCTCATACAGTTTGATCTACATGTGCGACGTGTTGTTTAAAGTCACGATCAGTCGTGTGAGTTCTGATCCGTCTCGTGTCGTAATGAAGCGTAAAGCGTGAACGTAAATGTGTGTTTGCGTTTGTCTTTCCACACATGATGAAATGATGTTGTCAGAGGTCAGAGGGCAACAGGTTCAGTGTCTCTGCTTCATCAGATCATCTAAATTAGTCCACGGGTTGATCCAGCCTCGCACCGAGTCGTCTTACACCGGCCCGATCATCAGCGAGGGCCAAACGTCCCCAGGAAGAGTAGAGGGGCCCTTCACAAACACAATCATCACATAAGACTCTAGAGAAATGGCTTTACAGTTACGCACGCTTTCTACTGTCAACACAAAACAAGTCTTAATATCATCATATGGAGTTTCTAGCATCATTCAGTAGCTTAGTTACTCCATATTTGCATAAAATGACAATTTTGCTCAAAACTTTCGGCTGAGCATCTAATAACCCTGGTGAAAAAAACAGCATATGCTGGTAAGTACGTTTTGATGCTGGTTTATGCTGGTCATGTTGCTGGTCAAGGACCAGCATCAACCAGAAAAAGGACCATCTTAAACCAGCACCAAAACATACCTAACCAGCAGCCCAGCATCAAAAATGCCTACCAGCATATGCTGGTTTTTTCACCAGGGAAACCAGTAAAATCGTACTAATAAAACTATTTTGGCGTATATTATGACACTACAGGTATCATCTTAGTCAGTTTTCAATAATCAATAGTCAATTTTAGCTTAGTTTCACTAACTTTACTTTAAATTGACAATTGAATCATTTATTTGAGCACCTATTAAACCAGTTTTAAAGACTACATATATACACACACACACACATATGCATATGGTTCAGTTGTCAATGTTGACAGCTCACTAGACATTTAACGTCTATAGTTATACTCTCACACACACACACACAGGAATAATATTAAATATATCATAAATGAACACTCAGTTGGTTGTACATGCCTTTTTTGTGCTTAGTTTGCACTGCCATAAACTGCCAAACAAACACTTTGGTAGAAAAATATTTGAGTCTGTTCAGCAACACATCTGAAACTATACTATATCTGTAAAAATATACTTACCTTTGATTTTCAAAACCCAGAGCATGTGTTTGGAGTGACTTTCTTGTTGGTGCTGTTTTCAACAGGCTAATACACGAGTTTAAAACACAGCGACAACTAGTGGCTGTTTTAACAGTACAACAGTAGCGATGGCTCAACTACTAGATATTCAGCTCATTTTTCAGTGTTCTCTAACAGTCAGTTGAGCAGAGCGAAAGGGTTAAAATGTGCTCTTGTGCGTCCATGAGCGCGTGCGTGCAGCGGATGAGAAAGACTGACATCTGTCACTCATAATAATCGCTGCTTCATCCAGTGAGTAATGACTGTCACGTGTCTCCATCTGCTGGTCACTGCAGGAAACACCACAGTACAGCTGATCAACTTTCTCTGTCTAGTACGATCCCAGCGACAAGCAATTTGGCTGTCCACACCAGACGTGACAGAATCACTCAAATATCACAACCATTTAGATATGAGAAGCGCACTGCACTTCCAACAAAAGATTATAAAAGATTATAATATCTATATTCTATATTCTATATCTATATAAAAGACTATAATATCCAATTCAGAAATATTAAACCTTTTAAACAGGAAAGATGTTTTCGCTAGATAAGACCCTTCTTCCTCGGCTGGGATCGTTTACAACCGCATTTGTGATCGTTTGAAGCCGCATTTAAACTGCAGTTTGGAAGCTCAAACTCGAGCCACCATATCAGTCCATTATATGGAGAAAAATGTTGAAACGTTTTCCTCAAAAAACATAATTTCTTTACGACTGAAGAAAGAAAGACATGAACATCTTGGATGACAAGGGGGTGAGTACATCATATGTGAATCTGTCTATTTAAAATAGAAGATTTCCTGTTCATTAGGGCCAAATTATATTGTATCATTATTGAAATGGTATTGTGAAAAGTGTTATACAAATAAACCTGAACTGAACAGTTTTCATTTCTTAACACAGCAGAATGACAAAGCGATTGGCAGACAATGAATATGGAGGAAGAATGTCACCGAAAAGGAGGCATTGTGACGAAAGTAGGAAAAAAATTGGACAATATGTTTCTCAATCCTCAGTCACATTGACACTGTTTTGATTTATTATTTATTTTCTAAACAGATGGTTACGGTGTTCAAACACATTCTGAAAACATGAGATTTTAACAGCATAACAGTCTTCCACAACTTAATATTAATGATAATAATAATAATTCTATATCAGCAGGACAACTGATTCATAACCCAAATGTGACGTCTACCTTCACAATTGACCAGAAGGATGATAGTACAATAACTGCTCCAAACATAGTAGGAACAAACATAACTGGTGACGTTAACATGAACATACATGTGGTGAGTGTCTGATTATTACTGAGTTGATCATTAAGATAAGGGTGTGTGTGTATGTTATAAATGTTTATGTATGTGTATTTGTTTTTTTTCTGCTACAGGTGTCTCACTCTACCTCAGTGAACAAAAATGGTAAGAATATTTGTCGAATACTGTTGATTCATAAGTGCGATGCTCAAACAAAATTACAGTGCCGTGTAACATAAACAGGCTATCTAATCTAACATCACAATATAGCTATGGCTTGTTTAAAGCAAGCAGCTTTTAAGTCTTAAAGTGTAAAACATTAAAGCCATAAACTCTTATCTAACATTAAATTATGATCCGAAAAACATAGTCATAAAAAAATAAATCAAGCATAGTATCGGGAACGAGGCTGAAAGACGGAAGGTAGTCTAAGTATTTGTTTCGAGCGAATCAAAAGTTTGTTTTTTTCGACCGCTAGCTCGACACGTCACGAAGATCCGCCCGCCGCGCGGCGCCTCAGCACTGGCCTTCCGATATTGGCGCGCTTTTACAGTTTCAAACTTGAACGGTTTTTACAAACACACAGCGTCACACACGTACACAGACAAAGTATTTTGCAGTGATGGGGCCCATGAAGACAATCACGAAAGATCTGAATGAGAAGACCCGCTGTTTATTACAGAAAGAACTGAGCAAGCTTTTGGAAAGGTAACTAATATACGATTACGACACGATAATCGAATACGATAAAACCTTTAACTATTTTATTAGTACTTTTTTTTACCTGTAACTATTTCATATCATATGTGTGTAGGATAACAATGATGCATCTTAATATGCTCTGGTATTTTTGAGGTACTTCAAATAATACTACTACCAATGCTTTAAGTGGATACTCCATACTACCTGATACTTTACTCTTTTTTTAGAATTCACAATGTATGTATAGTGCCAGTTGATAATTAAATAACGCTTTCGATACAAATAAGCACAAATCACAAGTCACTATTCTCTGTATTAGCGCTGCTTTGAACTAATACTGTTTGAATGCTTCCGCTTTTGAGCTCCGACTTTCCAGGAGTTTACCGGTTTAAAATTATGCGATCGCAAAAACCTGCTTCTTTTCATTTTAATGTATTCTTTTCGTTACAATATACTAATTTGAGAGCTTTGTTTTATTGAGGAAGAAACGCTCTGAATGATTGCGTGAGTGAACTATCCGAATCGTAGAGACTGAATCGAGAATCGCTTTGAAGTTTGACCAAGACATTAGTTTGGTATTGGTACACATATTTCTTTCATGACACAAGGCTCTGTTTATTGTTTAGTGGTGTAAATGTTTCTCCAGCTGGTTGCCTTTTTTGTTGTTGTTGCCATATTTATGAGCTATGGTTATGTTATCTAGCCTTTAAAAAAGTGTACTCAGTGTCAGAATTTAAGCTTGGGTCCCACAAATACACAATGAAAACATTCCCACAACCCTGGATGGCTCCTTCAGTATTCTGCGTGGAGTCCATGGTGATCAGGTGGTCTGTTAGTGATTTACCTGCAGGTGTATGAATACTGTCATTTCTCTCTCCATTAGCTCATGATCAGCTTTTATTTTAGATACAATTTTTACTTTCATATGTAAACATTAGCCTTATAACTCTTCATCTTTTTCTTAACACAGCTGCATATCACCAACAGGGAGGTTGAAGGACACCATAAAAGCCCTACAGAATGCATATGGAAAGAAAGGAGCATACAAACGGGTTAAGCGGACACTGAAGAAAATCAGAAAAAAGAGGCACACCAAGCGTATGAAAAGATGTATAATTTTTTTTTGTTATTACACAATATGTTTCTCAACCTTCAATATCATTTACTATGATATTTACATGGTTTTGGTTATGTATTTATTTCTTTTTGAAACAGATGGTGACAGCGTTCAAACACCTTCTGGACACATGACTGTTCAAAAGCATAACAGTCTTCCCCAACATAATAATAATAATAATAATAATAATAATTATAATAATAATAATTCCGTATCACCTCAACAACAATCGATTCAGACCCCAAATGAGTGTAACTTCACAATTGACCAGAAGGACGGTAGTGCAGCATTTGCTCCAGTCGTTTTGGGAAGCTACATATATGGTGATGTTCACATGACCCAAAATGTGGTAAGTGTCTGAACATTAACATACTGTAATGATGTAAATTTGCTGAGTTGCTCATTTAAAGTGATAATTCTGAAAATGAAAATTCTGTCATTTACACACCCTTAAGTTCCAAACGTTTATGAGATTATGAGTTTATTTTTTCCTGTCAAACATAAAAGAAGACATTCTGAAAAATGTTGGGAACCAAACAGCTGATGGTAGCCACTGACTGTTATTATATGGAAAAATATACTATGGAAGTCAGTGGCTACCAGCAACTGTATTTTTTTTACCCAGATACTTCAAAATATCTTCTGTTGTGTTAAGCAGAAGAAAGAAACCCCTACAGGTTTGGAACAACATCAGAGTGAGTAAATGATGACAGAATTTGAGATATTTCTTTGCATTTCATGAATTCTTATCAATGCTCCAGGAAATAAATGACAGTTAAAAAAGAGGCCAAAGTTTAATTTGTGTGATTTTCTTAAAGGTTCGATTGACATGACACTGGATATACACTTCAGATCTTTTTCTATCTTTTTTTATCTTTTTATCTCTTTTTTTCCTTTGGGATTTCTTGTGATTCCAGGAGATTTTGTTTATGATATAGTTTATGTGTTTATTATACTGCATATGTTTATGTATGCATGTTTGTTTGTTTTTCAGCCACAGGTGTCTCACTCTACCTCAGTGAACAAATATGGTAAGAATATTTGTTGAATACTGTTGATTCATAAGTGTGATGCTCCTGTTAATATTATGACTTTCCAAATTTGTCCTGATTTTTAGAAGTTCTTCAGAATATAAAGAATAAGTTAACATCAAGAATGATGAGGGACTCTGAGAGGATTTTGCAAGGAATTGAATCAAAGTCAGTCTCTCTGAACAAGATCTACACACAACTGTTCATCATCAATGACGAGTCGGACCCTATCAATACAGAACATGAGATCTGGCAGATGGAGACGACGCATGATTTAGACACATCAGCACAGACGGCCATCAACTACAATCAAATCCTTCAGCCACCAACAGACGAGAACAGAATCATGAAGACCGTTTTAACTAAAGGAATTGCCGGAATTGGGAAAACGTTCACCGTGCAGAAGTTTGTCCTCGACTGGGCAAGCGGAGAAGCCAATCAAGATCTAGACTTTGTGTTTCTGCTTCCGTTCAGAGAGCTGAACTTAGTTACGGGAGAAAAGAGTCTTTTTGAACTGATCTGTGTGTTTTACGCTGAGTTCAGAGAGGCGAGAGAGATCCCTGATTGGATCTGCAATAGGAAAGTTCTGTTCATCTTAGACGGTCTGGATGAATATAAAAAGAATTTGAACTTTCAGAGCAACCTTTTGTCAGATGTGACTAAAGAGGCCACAGTGGATGTCCTTCTAGTAAACCTTCTACAAGGAAGACTGCTTCCATCCGCACACGTGTGGATCACCAGCCGTCCCGTCGCAGCTATACAGCTTACGACTGACATCTTCAGAATGGGACACATCACACAGATCAGAGGATTCACTGATGAACAAAAGGAGGAGTACTTTAAGAAGCAGTTTGAGGATCCAGAGCTAAGACAAGAAGTCATCGGTCACCTGAGGTCTCAAAAGAGCCTGTGGATATTGTGCCACATACCTCTGTTTTG
This sequence comes from Labeo calbasu, assembly GCA_019740295.1. Classification (NCBI taxonomy): domain Eukaryota; kingdom Metazoa; phylum Chordata; class Actinopteri; order Cypriniformes; family Cyprinidae; genus Labeo; species Labeo calbasu. Next base: position 26,335 of record JAHKKF010536185.1, read on the forward strand.
TTGGATTTCATCAGTTGTTCTCAAAGACATCGTCAGAAGTCAAAATAAACACAGAAACATGCCATCAAATATGACGGAAATGTACATCCACTATCTGCTCATTCAGACGGGGCTGAGCCACAAGAAATATCAAGGGGAAGAGCTGTCGCAAGAAGACGCTCTCCAGAAACATAAAAAAGAGCTGTCACACAAACATGCTCTAATGCAGCACAAAGAAGTGATTCTGAAACTGGCAGAGCTGGCATACTGGCAGCTGAAGAAACAGTGTGCCATCTTCAGAGAAGAAGACTTGAAGGAATATAAGATCTCTGCAGATGAAGCGTCCCAGTATCCTGGCGTCATTACCTGTGTCTCAGAGTGCAAATTTATGTTTTATGAGACCAAACTTTTCAGCTTTGTTCATCTCAGTGTCCAGGAATTTTTTGCAGCCATGTTTGCATTTCAAGAATTTCTATCAGGAAATCAAGACTCCCTGGAATTAATTGCAGTCAAAAAGAGACATAAGTCTAGTTTGTGTGACTTCATGAAAAATTTGACTGATGAGGCATTGGAAAGCAAAAACGGACACTTGGACCTTTTTAACTGTTTTGTCTTTGGGATTTCTTGTGATTCCAGCAGACAGTTACTTGAAGGATTCCTGTCTTCAATCAGGAGCAGTAGTTCAGATGATCACAGAAAGATGGCCACATACATTAAGTCTTTGAGGAGGGATGGTCTGTATTCTGAGAGATGCATCAGTCTTGTTCGTTGCCTGGTGGAGCTCAAGAACCGGTCGTTTTTACAGGACACGCATGAGCTTGAACGCTCACAGTGCAAAGAGCCACTCACACTGTTCCAGTGCTCACTTCTGGCTTACCAGTTTGTGATGTCAGATACGAAACACGATAAGTTTGATCTCAGGAAATACAACATCACCATAGATGGGTTTCGGCGATTCTCCCCGGCCATCATGTGTTTCAGAAATGCTCTGTAAGTACTATGATGTTAAACATTGTCAGAATGTTTCATAAAATATTCCCAGTCGAATTTGAATGTAATATAGTTTAAATGCAAAATTACAACAGTTTTAATGCAAAATCGTTAGTTCGACGTCACATTGACTGACATCTATGGGGTCCCGCTATGGAAGCTTAAGAAGAAAAGGCCAATGAACAATGGTAAGTGGAATTTGCAAGCCAAGCCACTCCCCTGTACACACGGGTATATAAGGTGGCGGCGCACATTTCATTACTGCGGGAGTTTCTCGGCTGTGAGGGAACCCCCCTTTTTGCATTCAGCGGACAGATCGCCCTGCTGCGCACAAGATAAGTGCTGCGGTTGTCCCCTGGACAATCCAGCCTGAAAAAGCATACATGGTTGTTGATAGCATCTCAAGGCTTTACGATTGGTTTCTGCCTTTCTTCCTGGAGGTTCATGAAGATCTCATTTAAACGTGGAAAGCCCAGGTTCGTTCACGTTTTAAGTTTTTTCCTCCTCACTACCTTCCATGCTGGAACGGCCAGGGGTGCACTGACGTTCCTAGGTGGAGTGTGCGGTTGTGGTGCTCCACCCGCAAAACGCCGCCACCTGTGGAACCGTCCACGCCTTGCAGCTCTGCGCCCAGGAGGTGGCCTGCGCGCTCTGGCCATCCTGCAAGCTTAAAGAAGCTCCAGTCCACGGCATTAAAAATCGCACAAAGGTAGCTCTGATTGGGGTTGATGCAGGAACTGTGTATGGCGACTGACCTTGCTTTTTCAATGCCCCCGTCTCACAGGCTGGCCTTCTCAGTGACACTGTCGGGGACTTAGCCCAGCAGTCCTTGGCAATCCATGTGCAGACAGGGGCCATTTAACTCTTCCTGCCCAGGTGCATTTCACGAAAATTCAACCGCTCTGGGCCGGCTCTTTGTCTGCCTATCGCTGAGGGTGCCCCTCTGCAGTCTCAAATTCTGCTCTGCTGGGCCGTTAAGCGGACTGCGGGCAGGGGGCGCAGCCCATCTCTTAGGGCTTTCTCGAGTCTTCTTGCAAGATCTGGGAGTCACTGAGGTGGACTACCTTGAGATTGAGGATCTGTTCTTTGGAGGACACCCCCCACCCCTGGGGGAAGGCCAGGAGCTTTTACTTCACTGCCACCACTGTCCTCTGGGTCCCTTTCAATAAAAGAGCAATTTTTTTAAGAACAAATTTCTTCATCTCTGGGTATTTGCTGGGCTCTGAGTGTGTGTGAAGCATTGCTTCCTCCTGCCCAGATTTAGTGCAAGGTCTCGCCATATAAGTAATTATGCTGCGGGATCCTGGAATCAAGGGAAGTGCTGCCCTCTGCAGCTCATCTCTTCTTCGAGACGCTTGCTCCCTGGGATGAGACATCTTCTATAACCTTAGCTGCTCCACCGTAGGTACGACGGTTCCGCTCTGTTGATCTCGCTTGTACCGTGGTTGTGGGCATTGTTTACGCTTCCAATCCGTCTTGCTGGGTTCCAGATGGTCCGGCTCGGCCATGAGATTCAGTCCACCAGGCGCTCTGCCTTCCCTCCAGCCGAGTTGATTTGGGACTGACTGTCCCGGGATCATCATATCCAGGAAGACCGGGGGTTCAGCCAGCCCCAGGACTGGTTCGCAGCTATTGACCCGAAGTGTAAAAAGAATTGTACTTTCATGTGTCTTTTTTTTTTTTTGCCTCATCTCGGACCATGTTTTCATTCTGCTTAGAGGGTCGAGCGTGTCAGTTCGAGTTCTTTCCCATTGCCCTACTAGCGGGATGTCTGTCTCTCTCGTCGCCTGGTGTATTTTACCTCACTCGCAAGTTTGAACACAGGGATCTCATGCTTGTGCACTTCGGCTGCCTTGGGTTTCGGGTCAGCTGAGAAAGAGCTCGCCCTCTCCTGTCAAAGAGTTGTGTATACACATATGTATGTATGTATATTGGAGAGCTCTCTTTTTCGGTCTGATTCAGTCAGCATGGCACCTTATATACCCGTGTGTACTGGGGAGTGGCTCGGCATGCAAATTCCATTCGCCAATGTTAATTGGCCTTTTCTTCTTAAGCTCAGAGGTGATTGGGCCCCCAACCAGGACCTTATAGGGTGTTTTCACACTTGGGTCCTCTTTAAAAGAACCGAACCCAGACCCCTTTAAGTGGACCAAGAAGTGGACCAAGTGAAAAAGGATCCAGTTTTCTTTATGTTCACACTGTCGATGTGCCTGAAAGAGGATTCAGATCCTTTTTTGGTCCACTTAAGCAGTAATGGTGTCTCAGACCTCTTTGCGTTCAGACTGTTGCTTTTAGTCCAGTTCAGTGTTTGATGGCTGGCATTATTGCCTCCAAATTTGGAATATTTTTATCTTTTGCACAAAAAACATAAGTTTTGTACACCTTTAATATTTTATTTTGAATATTAATTTTGAATTGTTTTCCTTGTTTTTGTAATCATGTTTATTTCATAGCACACGGGGTTTCTGCAGTATTTTTTAAACAAATTTAAGCCTTTTTAAGACCTGCACAGATAAAATTATTGCCATATGAGGGGGTAGGGCAATGTCTACAGTAGCATATTAACTGTAAAATGACAGTAAAAGGCATGATTTACAGTTCATATAGGCCTACAGGTTTTCAAAAAATAAAATAAAATAAAAAGAATAAACTTAACATTTCAGCCTTTAAACTATTTTTAAGAAAAGTCAAAAGTACCAATTATTAAATTTATGGTTTAGTGGTTTATTGGCTGCTTTAATATCAATTATAATATTAAACTAGAAGAAGGGCTGATAAAAAATGCTGAAACATTCTCTGGCAGTAGGTGGTGCTTTTTTTTCCCCGGTAACGGCAGTACACAAAGCAGCACAGCACCTCACTTTGAAACCTGCAGCGCTCATATTTATCCAATAAAATCATACCCTTTTTAATTTTAATAATCACATTACGCTATATGGCAATACTTGTCTTGTCTTGTCTTCCCCATTGTATTTTTATGGCCTTAAATTTGATACAATTAAATTTAAGACTTTTTTTAAAAAAAAAAAGCATTGACACTGAAAAAAAAAAAAAACATAAATTGGACAAATGAAATAAAAGAAAATACAGTAAATTGCTTTGAACTGTTCAGGTACATTATAGGTAGGCCTATCCTTAAAAGCAGCATTTAAGTAAGAAATTGAATAATCAATGTTTACGTTAGATTGAGACAAAACCAACTGTGTATATGTAAACCATGGGTGTTTTGACACGCTTTGACTCTAAAGAGTGTGTAGTTTAGTTCCCACCAGAATGTGCGTGCTCGTAAAAACGTATATCAAAAAATTTATGTAGTGATCTGCCAGGAGAAGCAGTCATTATGAACAGCTGATTTGTTTGGAAACATCTGATGACCAAACTACATCGGAATTCGCGAACGGAAAAAATCAAGTGAGCCCGGGTCGATTTGTGTTCACAATGCACGTTTTTAGCGAACCGTACCTTTAGCAGAAAGCGAACCGTACTCAGGCCACCTCCCGAGATGGTCTCGGTTCGGTTCGCTTCTGAGGGGTCTGAGATCGTTTGGAGTGTTCACATATAGGCCAAAAATCACCCGAACCGTGCTCAGACCCCCTTAAAAGGATCAAGTAGACGTCAGTCTACATAACGTCTCTGTTCCCTCCTTCAGGAAACGAGGGTTACGAGAGTAACCTAGACGTTTTCATGCAAGATCGTAACAGTTTAAAAGCAAAATTTGAATAGTTTTAAAGGAGAAGTT
>JAHKKF010536186.1:0-13340 GCA_019740295.1 Labeo calbasu
ATTTTTTAGGACAAATCAAGTAAAATCTTGAAATTCTTATTGTTGGGCCCTTCTTTATCAGTTTAAAATCCTTATTTTTATGGCTGCGCATATATTCTTTTATTTTTGCACTTAATAATTTATTAATTTGCTTAAACTGCAAAAAAATATTATAGTTATTTAATCATTTAAATATTTTAGTGGTGCAAATGAAAGCAAGTAAAATCTTAAAATTCCTTTTGTTGTACCCTGCTTTATCGGTTTAAAATCTGTTTTTATGGCTGTGCAATTAATAATTAATTAACTTGTTTAAACTGAAAAAAAAAAATCATCATTTTGATCATTTTGCATTTGGCAGGAGTCTGACCTCACCTTTCGATTAGCTGGTGGACTTGTTATTTGGCAGCCAATGTGGGAGCACCGTCAACCTGATGTTCCTGCTTTTTCTGCCCTTGTCAAACCCATGCGTAACATTGCTACAGGTCAGATTTCTGTAAACTCACCTATTTTGCAGTTCTTTTAACACTTCTTTCCTCAACAACAGAATTTTTGGTCTGTTTTACCAGCATTAAACCCAAAATACAATTCCATCTTTGCTCATTGTTCTTTATGTGTGAAAATCATTCATGTTTCACACATCTGCTATCTCTCTGTTGTAATATTCACAGCAAAGAGGAATTCTCCAGTGAATAACCAGTGTAGTCCTCATGATACCAGTAACCCATGCCCTGCAGTGAGTATTCAGACTGTGATTTGCAGCTGCTCAGCCCCTTGTGGCTCATTTAGTCCTGACGTATATTAATTTCCTCTCGTAGTGCATTAACATCATTGTTTAGCTGGGGTCATGTGATTTCCTCTTCTATCTCGGCTTTCAGGTGGTATGTGAATCAGCCCGGCCAGACTCCTCCTCCCCCTCGGTGACAGGACAGAGCTGTCGCCGTGGCAACTCTGTAGAGAAGGGAGGGTCCTCACAGCAGTCCTTTGAAAAAGGATTTTCACAACCAAAGAAGTGAGTGTTTGTACATACAGGTAGTGTGTGTAGCAGGACTAAATACTGTCAGTATTTACAGAAAAAAAATATTAAGACTTGGTGGTTCTACTCTGACAAAAATGTTTTAATCTTATAATAAGGTTCCATATGTTAATTTATTAGTTAATGCACTAGCTATCGTTAAATAATAATGAAATAATGATTTACAGCAATTATTATTCTTAGTTAATGTTTATTTCTATATACACTACCAGTTAAAAGTTTTTGAACAGTAAAATTTTTCATGTTTTTTAAAGAAGTCTTCCCCTTCTCACCAAGCCTGCATTTATTTGATCCAATGTACAGCAAAAACAGTAACATTTTGAAATATTTTGACTTTTTAAAATAACTATTTTCTATTTGAATATATTTTAAAATGTAATTTATTTCTGTGATTTCAAAGCTGAATTTTTAGCATCATTACTCCAGTCACATGATCCTTCAGAAATGATTCCAATATTCTGATTTGCTGATCAAAAAAACATTACTATTATTTTGAAAATATAATAATAAATGTTTTTTAATATTAAAAAATCTTAGTGTTCAAAAACTTTTGACTGGTAGTGTATGCAAATACATTTTAACATGTATCTATATAAATTAATGTTATTCACCTTATGTGAATTACCAATGGAAAATAATACATTTATAAATTAATATTTACTTAGAATGCTGTAGAAATTAATTGTTAGTTCATTATTACAACATTATTATCATCATATCAACTAATGTTAACAATTTGAACCTTGTTGCAAAGTGTTGGCAAAAAGTCTATCACAAACTAGAATCATTTCAAAGCATTTTTTCTTTAAACTCATTCTTTGTTGGCTAGATAAATAGTGTCCGGTTCCAGTCAGACTCCCATCTGTCATGGTGTTAGTCTGTGCATGTGTTCACAGTGCAGTTGCCAAGCAACGATTCTGAGCAAACTATTCTTTCTGACCATCATCTTCTGTAACAAATCTCTCTCTCTCTTCCTTTTACTGAAAGTTTCTCGGTCCCTGGTGGCATCTCTGTATCACAACGAGCAAGGTACGCTACCTATTTTGATGTTGCAGTGCTGCGTTGCTTGATGCAGCCTCACTGGACAGAAGAAGGTGTGCACTGGGCCCTCATATACTACCTGCAGCGGCTACGTCAGATACTGCAGGAGAAGCCTGAACGCCCCCCTGAGCCTCTGATACCCCCCTTACCACGGCCCCGCAGTAGTTCCATGGTGGCTGCTACGCCTTCTTTGGTTAATACTCACAAAACACAGGTAACAATCCTAGTTAACTATCAGTGAGACACCGTGTTTTAACATAGCAGTTTCAGATGGTAATGGGCAGTATTAGATTCTGGAGGGCGAGGGTTTAAAATACATTCCATGATCATTCATGAATTAATTTTCACCCAAAAATGAAAATTCTGTCATTAAATACTCAGCCTCATGTCGTTCCAAATCTGTAAGATCTTCCTTCGTCTTCAGAACACAAATTAAAATATTTTGGATTAAATAGCTTTCTGACCCTCCATAGACAGCAACTGAACTGAAACGTTTTATGGCCCAGAAATGTACTAAGGACATCATTAAAATAGTCCATGTGACATCAGGGGTTCAACCGCAATGTTACGAAGCTACGAGAATACTTTTTGTGTGCAAACATAACAAAAATAATGACTTTATTCAACAATTTCTTCTCTTCCGTGTTAGTCTCGGCCGCCATTCGTGAGAGTACCACAGCACATACGTGGTATGGTGGAGCTGGCGTTCAGATGTATAACCTGCATACGCTGCACTTTTTTTTACAAGCAAAAGAAGACTCACACTGTACATAAAGTGTCTCCATAAACATGTCTGAAGATTTCAACAAAGAGGACTACTTGAAATTTTTTTACCAAGCCTTACTTATTTGAACCAGAATATACAGGCAATGAGCTAAGAGAGATGGATGTTGTGTGTCAGAACTCCGGCTCTGCGTCAGCAGCACAACACGCATACATAGTGGTACTCTCGTAAATGTCAATGGAGACTGACACAGAAGCGAAGAAATTGTTATTTTTGTTTTCTTTGCACACAAAAAGTGTTCTTGTAGCTTCATAACATTACAGCTGAACCACTGATGTCACATGGACTATTTTAATGATGACCACTTTCTGGGCCTTGAACATGTCAGCTACATTGGTGTCTAAGCAGGGTCAGAAAGCTCTTGGATGTCAACAAAAATATCTTAATTTGTGTTCCAAAGATAAACAAAGGTCTTACGGGTTTGGAACGACATGAGGGTAGTAATTAATGACAGAATTTTAATTTTTGGGTTGACTATCACTTTAAGTGGAAGCCATGTAACTGTTCACGTCATGTTGAAATTACTGTAATTTGGAGATTTCAACATGTAAAAATTGTTTATGTCCTTGTAAAATTCGTAATTACAGCTTGGTACTCTTCTGAGAGCTTCTGCTTGTATCTCCATGTGACCGCTGTACCACCTGACCACTGCAGATTTATTTATGCGTTGATAGTGGTGCTATAGAAATGCATAATTTCTGGCCCCAGAACATGAACAGCTCCAAATAGAAAGTCACATGTTGTCTATCTCAAGTCTGTGGTAATTAGGAAATTGCGTGAATGCAGCATGTCATTAAGGATGCATGGATATTAAAATTCCCGCAGATTATTATTTTTATGCTATTGTTGATAAGCAATAAATGGCCAATATTTAAATTCCATATAATCTGGCTAATTTGACCAAAAAATATAAATGTGAATAGGCATCAAAGCATTTTAATAAACAGCCTTTAATAAATCCACAAAGTACACTCAGGAGATCAGAGGAAATCGTAACCACATCCTTGTACAAACATGATTAGAACAAAGGAACTGAAGAAACATAGGGCTTATATAATAGGAACATAATCAAGTTAACAGAACAGGTGTGGGAGCTAATGGGTAACTATGGAAACAAACAAAAAAAAAAAATCAGGAACACAGGCAAACTGGACAGAACACAGTGAAAACTAAACCAAAACAGAAATAACACTAATATTATTCAGTTATTAATTATGTTAATGAATTGACCCATTGCAAAAACCCACCCTCTTCAGTTATTTTTGCTATATACCCAACAAACTGTTCTCCCGCAGTGAAAAATACGTCACGGAACATTTTTCAAGGAATTCAAACAGTAAATACTATTTTGTGGCTCTTTAATGTGTCGTGACAGATCACTGCATTGCCTTATTAGATCAATCAACACATGAACGGACTGTCTTTTCTTATTTACATAAAACATGAATAGATATCAGAAGGTATTTTATTTCAGCCATGGAAAGACATCAATACACACGATTTTTCGAGTTTAAGTCCACTGAAGTTAATCTACTCTTCTGCCTCTTTGTTTGTCGGACATAATGGCGGATTCAGCATTATGATTGGTCAGATCGCCTGTCAATCAAGTGGTTTGCGAAGGGTCAATAGTGTTGTACTTTTTTTAAATTAGTTGTGTCAGATAATAAGGCCAGTCAGTGTGGATGGTTTAAATGCATTTTTGCTTGACGCATTATTACTAGAAATTTTGTATGTATCCCCATGATGGATTTAGCATCTGATTAATTTTGCCTCTCTAGAAATAAAGATCCAAAGACACCCACTAGTAATGAGTAATAGGGATAAATGTAGTTTGAGTGATGAATGGAGCTCAAACGTAGTTCAGACAGAATCAGCTGATGCTCAGCTGATTGTATCTCCTCCCACTACAATTAAATCAGTTCATCCGTTCTCACACAGGCCTTGGTCTGTCGCACAGACATGCGCTTACCCTCCTCCATCCTCAAGGTCCTCCTCCCTATACAGACACATGATCATTTAGCATCTTGTCCAAGGAAAGCATCTATCAGTAATCGCTTAATTTTGTCCAGTCTCATTTACAGACCTGCAGTGGGGGTTGGGGGTTCAAACCTCAGTGAGGTTTGCTTGTGGACAGCAAATCCTGCTGCCAAAATAATGTTCAGGACTTCTACAATAATCTTAATCAAACAGAGTGGTCCTGACTGGACTGAGCAATCTTACACAAAGTTATATTCTTTTTGGACAAAATAAAGTTCATTATACAAGAGGCATTACAAAAGTGCTAATATTTCTTTGTATCACTCCTCTCGTCTGTTTTCATGTTCTTCCAGGCTGTCATTCTGCGCATTAGTGGTGGGAGTTATTCAGTGACTTTCTGTAGGTTGTATAGTTCATAGTTAGTCTAGTAATGGCAAGTGAGTCATTGAATCATTCATTCAACCAATTCAATCAGAAATGCTGATTCATTCAGTAATTAATTAAATGCATGCTTCTTTTTGGTACTCCAATAACACAGTCAGCCCTAGAGCAATCAATAATAGCACTACTATTATTGTTAGGCTTAATAATAAGCCTATTATTAGGCTTGAAACATTAGATTTAAATAACACAGGATTAAGGATCAAGATGTGCCACTGAATGAATCAGCTGTTCGAACAAATCAAATGAACGAATGATTCATGAACGAATGATCAGTAATTAAATCAGTGACTTGCCGCCACCTGCTGGCAGTTTTAGTTTCATTTTTTAAAAGTATCTTTTCAGTTATTTAAAATCATTTAATATTTCTATATTTATAATTTTATGCTTAAAACATTCATCTCATCATGAATTTATGAGTTTGATTGCACTCATGCCACCTCTGAGCCATATGAAAATACTCCTACAAGCCACTTTTGTGTTCTTCTGTTCCACCTCTGTAGTACAAATTAATTTTATTAATACTGATTTCATTTGATTGGTAACTTGAATTCTACTTGTTCTTATTCTGTTGGTTTAATTAGACATTTTAAAAAGCTTATAAAATATATTTTTCTTTAAAATTTGACATAAAAGATGACATACTTTTAATAAAGTTAGAAAAATGTCATTACAAAGGTAAAAACAAAATTCCCCTGTAAATCTTTAAGGAGTCAAATATCACCTCGTAATGGAAAGGCTTTTTTTAAAAATCAGATTATTGATTAGAAGGTGCTCTTGAAATTTGCTGACTTGAAATGAACCGAAATAGTATTATTCACATTTTAACCATCGTAATAGGTCATAGGTTTTTAAAAAATGCATATCTCTCATGATTTTTCTTTCCCATTTTTTTTAAGGATATGACTCTGAAATGTAATGAGGAGAGCAGGTCTTTGAGCTCTGAGACCTTCTCCAAAGTGTCAGTTACCAACCTCAGGAGGCAAGCAGTCCCTGATCTCTCAACTGAGATGGGCATGAACATATTCAAAAAGGTGTGCAGATTATTTTTATGCATAGTTTCAGACATAGATATATTTTAGTTTTTGCAAAATCTCTAATTAAATGTTGATATTACATGCAAGGTTACCTTTTCTTGATTTTCTTGAAATGTAATTTTCACTCTGCCACTATGAACTTTTATCTTTCAGTTTAAGAACCGTAGAGAAGATCGAGAGAGAAAAGGCTCTATCCCATTCCACCATACTGGGAAGAAACGGCAGCGGCGGATGGGCGTTCCTTTCTTGATGCATGAGGATCACCTCGATGTCTCACCCACACGCAGCACCTTCTCATTCGGAAGCTTCTCTGGTCTGGGAGATGACCGTCGCACACTGGACCGCGGGGGTTGGCCTTCCACTATCATGGGTATGTAGGGCCCTGTGAATTTTTTTCCCAATTTCCATTTATTTTTATGCCCATACAAGTTATCTATTCACAAATTGACTGTTGCTCTTGTATTAGATACAGATTAGATACAGATTACTGTTATATTGCGGCTGTGTTTTATTGTATTTAAGGGAAGTTAACACGCCGTGGAAGCTCAGATACTGCCGGAGATGTGGACAGTCTTGGAGCAAAACATTTTCACTCCCACCACAACTTGCCTGAACACTCCAACAGTCACAGTGACAATACCATCAAAGAGGGTGGTAAGCAAATGAGTCACTATCACAGTATTCATTCTAACTCTGTTGTGTTTAATTTTCATGGAATTAATAAAGATGAATAAAATTGGACTGGGGTTTTCAACCTGGGGGCCACAAGGGGGTGCGAGGGTCTTCACTGAACATTTAAGAGAAAAAAAATAACAAATTTGAATTGTTCACAATTATTTTAAATAGTAATCATGTAATTTACTTACTTACTCATAGACATAAATAAATGGCGTTACTAACGGCTTTATTTTTTTCAGTAATGAGTAATCAAACAAATTACTGTTTCCCCCCCTTACAACGTTGTTACCATTACTGACAATGAAATGCGGTGGTACTAACTTATTATTTATTTTTCAGTTCATCTGAATTGATGTGCAGCATACCTGTATTTGATGAACCGTAGTCTCACATACACGCAAAGAAAGATACAGAGCAAGAGAGTCTTGTATACATTGCAGAATTGACGCGCTGTATGTAAACGATATTCTTCGTTGTATTTTCCTGTCAAAATTGGAATTCTTTGGAATTCTTCAGCTTTTAAGAACTGTCGGTTTCTCAATTAGTAGGCGGAACTAATGCGCAAACGGCAATCTCATTGGCTGGCGCTCACCTGTTATCGTCCCTGTTTTAATTTCAGCAAATCAGTTCGAACGAACGCAGACAACGTGATTTAATATTCATGAACCCAGCAGCTCATTAATCCTTGATGCGTTTTATATTGTTATTGGTAGAAGAATTCGTAGTAGTTTTGTTATCTTATCATCATTATTTTTTATGTTTTTTTCCTTTTTTATAGAAACATTAAATGACAAACAGTATCTAAAGCACCACCACCAGTCCTAAGTTCAGTCAACATGACAAATATGCATTCATACATGGTTATTCTAATTACTACAGTTCTAATTACTAAAGTTTAATGCTAAATTATTATATTATCATATGATGCTTGACTGACTGATGCTATATGTACTTTCAGATATTTAAAAAACTATAGATATTTAATATTAGCCTGGTGAATAAACAAAAAAAAAAATTACTAGCCAATGGTGATTCTGTTGCCAAGGTGTCCATAAAAGGTTGATAATATTTATAATTTTTTTTTTAATTTGATAGGTGTCTCTTACATTGTCCAACAGCAACATTGAAAAACATTATAGTAGATTAGTGTACAATGTTTTATAATAATAATTTATCCTATTTAGTGTCCATTTAATTCAGTTTACATATTTAATATTGGGGACATCCAAGTGATTTAACATATTTCAGCATTTTTTTTTTTTTTTTAAAGTAACACAATAGTTACTTTCCCTGGTAATTAGTTACTTTTATAATGGTGTAACTCTGTTATTAACTGTTATTACTATTTGTGAGAAGCAACTATAACTAGTTACTTTTTTAAAAGTAACATGGCCAACACTGCTCATAGACTTGTCTTGTTTCTTTCTCAGTTCGTTCCCAGATTTCCACCATCACTATGGCTACATTTAACACAACTGTGGCTTCATTTAATGTAGGCTACACAGATTTCTTCACAGAGCACATAAAGAAACTGTGTAACCCCACTCCCATCCCTGAGATGCCATGTGAGCCGCTGGCCTGCTCCAACCTTCCCCGAAGTCTGACAGACTCCTGCATCAATTACACATCACTAGAGGACAGAGACACTATTGAGGGGACTAACAACTTCATTTTGAAGAATGGCATGCTGGACCTCATGGTAAGGGCATGGGTTTACTGTCACAGAATGAAAGATTTGCTTATACACTATCGGTCAAAAGTTTGGATATTTAAGATTATTTAATGCTGTTAAATTAAGGCTCTTATGCTCATTTATTTGATTGAACCTACAGTAAAAACAGTACAATTCTGAAATATTATTACAATTTTATTTTTTTTTTATTTCACTATATTTTGAAATGTAATTTATTTCTGAAATGAAAATATTATTTTTGTGGAAACCTTATTTTTGGGCTTCTTTGATAAATAGATGCATTAACAGCATTTTTTAAACAAGAAATCTTTTTTAACATGATAAATATCTTTACTGTCACTTTTGATCAGTTTAATGCATCCATGTTAAATAAAAATGTTGATTTCTTTTTTAAAATCTTACTTACCCCAAACTTTTAAATCACAGTTTTCGCAAAAATATTAAGCAGCACAACTGTTTGTTACATTTTTTTATTATTATCTTAATTACAGTCATGGCCAAAAATATTGGCACCCTTGCAATTCTGTCAGAAAATGCAACCCTTCTCTCAGAAAATTGTTGCAAATGCAAATGTTTTGGTACTCACATGTTTATTTTTTTGTTTGCATTGGAACAACACAAGAAAAGTCAAATCTGATACAATTCCACACAGAACCCAAAAAATGCACTAGACAAAATTTTGGCACCCTTAACTTAATATTTGGTAGCACCCCCTTTGGAAAAAATAACTGAAATCAATTGCTTCCTGTAACCATGAACGTTTCTTACACCTCTCTTCTGGAATTTTGGACCACTCTTCTTTTTTCAAACTGCTCCAGTTCATTCAGATTTGAAGGATGCCTTCTCCCAGCTGCTGTTTTGAGATCTCTCCATAGGTGTTCTATGGGATTCAGATCTGGACTCATTGCTGGCCATTTCAGAACTCTCCAGCGCTATTTGTAACCATTTCTGAGTACTTTTTGAAGGGTGTTTTGGATCATTGTCCTGCTGGAAGACCCATGACCACTTGTGGAGACGCAGATTTATGACACTGGCCACTACGCTGTGCCCCAAAATTCTTTGGTAATCATCAGCTTTCATGATACTGCTTACACAGTGAAGGCATCCAGTGCCAGAAGCAGCAAAGCAGCCCCAAAACATCTTTGAACCTCCACCATGGTTGACTGTAGGGACTGTGTTCTTTTTTTTTAAAAAAAAAAAGTTCTATTTTTGGCATTTTTTGCCTTTATTGTGACAGGACAGTTTAGAATTGACAGAAAGTAAAGTAGGACAGAGGTGGGGTTGGGGGTTTTCTGGGATCAGGAAAGGTCCTCGAGTCAGGATTCAAACACAGGATGCCCAGAGCACAACGACGCTGTATGTCGGTGCGCTGCCCACAAGGCTATCGGCGCCAACTGGGACTGTGTTCTTTTCTTTGAAGGCCTCATTTCTTTTTCTGTAAATGGTGCCATGATGTCCTTAACCAAAAAGCTCTACTTTTGTCTCATCTGTCCACAGTACGCTCTCCCAGAAGGATTGTAGTTTTGTCACATAAGTTTTGGCAAACTCCAGTCTTGCTTTTTTATGCCTTTGTGTCAGCGGTGGTGTCCTCCTGGGTCTCCTACTATGGCGTTCCTTTTCTTTCAGATGGCGACGGATAGTGTGAGCTGACACTGTTGTACACTGTGTCTGCAGATCAGCTTGAATTTGTTTGGAAATTAATCAGGGTTCTTTATCCACCATTCGAACAATCCTTCGTTGTAATTTTTCATTAATTTTGCTCTTCTGTCCACGTCCAGGGAGGTTAGCTACAGTGCCATGAGAACCTCTTGATGATATTGCACACACTGGACACAGGAACATTAAGATCTCTGGAGATGGACTTGTAGCCTTGAGATTGTCCATGATTTTCCACAATTTTTTTCTCACAAATCCACAGACACTGCTTTCTTTTCTCCATGCTTAGTGTGACACACAACACAAAGGTTAAGTCAACTTTTCTGTATTTTAACTTGTTGTTAAGTGTGATTACTATGTTGCCCACACCTGTAACTTGTCACAGGTGTGTCTACACACAAATTACAGGAGCATTACATGTTTGAAAAGCAATTATTTCTTACAATTTTGACAAGGTGCCAATAATTTTGTCCAGTCCAATTTTGAGTTTTGTGTGAAATTTTATCAAGTTTGACTTTTCTTCTCTGTTTTTTTGTGTTGTTGCAGTGCAAACAAAAACAATAAGCACATGAATATCAAAATTCACGAAAATTTGTACAATTTTCTGAGAGAATTGCAAGGGTGCCAATATTTTTGGCCATGACTGTATATTTTACAATATTGCATTTACTGTATTTTTGATCAAATAAATGCAGCTTTGGTGAGTGTAAGAGACTTCTTCAAAAACACTTAAAAAATCAATCAAAATCACTTACATTTTTGACCAGTAGTGTCAAATTCTGTGTTCAGGTTGGCCATTAACTTCTGAGGAAAATGTAAAAATTATTTTAGATTTAGTTTACCCCATTAAGGTTGAAAAGATCTGACCATATGGTTCATATGTAGTGTTGCCTTCATAATAGTAGTGTTGTCTTTCCTGTCCATCGCTGTGTTGTTTTTCAAGGCTATTCTGCGGGCCCTGTATGCTGTACTCACCCATGACATCAGTTCTCGGATTTGCGACGTGGCGCTCAACATCATCGATTGCCTCCTGCAGCTGGGTGTGGTGCCCAGCATGACGAAGAAAGCCTCCAAACCTGAGGATAAAGAGGCGGAGCGTCCAAAGGAAGGAGCCAGTCAGAGTGTGGGTGGAGCTCAAGGGGAGGCAGTTGGAGGCACAGGAGCAGCACCTAATGGAGGTGGTGGAGGAGATGGAGGAGGAGGTGGTGGAGAGAGTCGTGGAGGAAGCAGAGATGATATAAAGAATAACAAGGACAACAAGGTAAGCCACTAATTAATTGTAAATATATATGTGAGAGTAATTATCACATTCAAGACTTCATGCACTTGAAATCATCAACAGGATGGAGACACTTTACTCAGCACTCACAGGTTGGCTCTCACCATGCTTATTAAGATCGTAAAATCACTCGGCTGTGCGTATGGCTGTGGCGAAGGCCATCGCGGGCTTTCTGGAGACCGCCTTCGGATGCAGGTCAATATATGTGTATGATTAAAATATGATTTTACAGTGCAGATTTTAGATTTTTTTAAGAGGTTTAATCACTTGGTCAGATGATATGGATTTCATAATATATGTAGTATATGATACATTTGCATGTAGCAGTTATTTGTATCCAACAACGGTGAATGAACAGATGCTCTGTACTGTTTTTTTAGGCGCAGAACTGTTTGACTACTCTGTACAAGCTGGATAAAGTGCAGTTCCGTCAGACTATGAAAGAATATGTTAATAAGGATTCACTCAACAACATTGTGGATTTCCTGCACGCCCTACTTGGCTTCTGCATGGAGCCAATCACTGACAGTAAGAGGGCAGAGCTGCACTTGTTAAGTGCATGTCTTCAACATGCCCAGGCATATTTTTTTATCCCTTTTCTAAAGTCTTCAAAGATACAGCATGAGCCCCATTTTCATGCATCAGTAATAGAGATGGATTTGTCTTTTCCTAAAATAGAGATAAACCTGATTTTTTACATTTTGATTATTCAACTGTGCATTGAAATTTCATGTAAAACTCGGAATACAGTAAAATGATTCATTTTACGTTTACATTTAAAACAATAGAACATTAAAACAAATAGAACACTACAGGTCCAAAGTCTGGATTAATGAAGGTTTTTCTGTTATGCTCAGCATTTGATTAAAAATACAGTAAAAAAAACGGTAATATTTTTAAATATTTTTACAATTTAAAATAACTGTTTTCTCTTTTTCCCCTGGTTTCACAGACAAGGCTTTAGCCAAGTGACAAAATGTAAGTCAGCGGTTTCAACTGAAAGAAACTTACACTGACTGATTTTAAAATATATTGGTGCCTTCGTTTTGACTCGTGATCCACACCAGAAATGTTTTTTTTAGGCACGTTTATTTAAAATTACTTAAATGTCCTAATTGAACTATGGCCTAATCTTGGCTTAGTCTATACCCTGTCTGTGAAACCAATATGTTTTCAAATTTAATTTGTTCCTGTGATGGCAAAGCTGAATTTATAATTTAGTCCTGTGATGGCAAAGTTGAATTTCAGCATATTAGAATGATTTCTGAAAGATCATGTGACGCTGATGACTGAAGTAATGGCTATTTTAAAGGGGTCATCGGATACTAAGTTCACTTTTTAATGTTGTTTGAACATTAATGTATGTTGGCAGTGTATGTACAAATCTACCCTATAAAGATAAAAATCCATGCAGTGGTTTTTAATTAATCTGTAAAAATAATATCCCCGTTGTCAAATCGAGCCGTTCTCAGATGCCTGTCGGTGTGCCGTCACACCGACAGAGGCCGCTCCCACGATAGTTGATTGACATGAGTGTTTTACCTCAGATCAGCTGTCAGAGTCCAGTAACTTTCCTTGTTTTGATGCCAGAGCAGGGATGTAAGTTAGACAAGAATATCTCCAATTGAGCGATTGAGGTGTTGTGTTGCTGGATGTAATAATGAACATAGTGGTCGTCGTTTACTCCCGACATCTGAGCCGCTGAAGATGCAGTAGATTACGTTTGTTTGTGAATGGAATGC
>JAHKKF010536186.1:15436-25918 GCA_019740295.1 Labeo calbasu
ACTTACAGCAGAAGTGAGTATAAGCGTTTTTTTATGAATCTTTGCGATCGCCTTTCCTTATAACGTGGTAGTTAGGAAGTTTAGCAGCTAAACGCGGCTAAATGCGGCTAATGTAAACAACACCGTCTTTCCTCACAGGGAAGAGAGGGGCGGGGTGAGCAGAGCTCATTTGCATTTAAAGGAACAACCCTTAGAATGAGATGATTTTTGCAGAGCTGATTTTGACAAGGTAAAAAGGGTGTTGTTTTAAAAAACCATTGAGAATTTTTAATCAAAGTATATTAGAGACTTTTCATTAAGACCCTAAAGAATCATATCAACTTGTGGAAAATGGGCATCCGATGACCCCCTAAAAGATTATAGACCTGTATAGACCTGTTCTATAGGAAAGGTAACCTTAAAGGAGAAGTCCACTTCCAGAAAAACAATTTACAAATAATTTACTCACCCCCTTTGTCATCTAAGATGTTCATGTCTTTCTGTCTACCATAAGAAATTATGGTTTTTGAGGAAAACATTTCAGGATTTTTCTTCATATAATGAACGTCAATTTTGAACTTCCAAAATGTAGTTTAAATGCAGCTTCGCCCAACCCTTGTCCGACGGCTTATCAAAATTACCGGCCTGAGTCTTTTCTCTTTCTTTCCCATTACACTGTTGCATCCATTAAAATAGCTCAGTTTTGTTTTCAATAGGGACCTGGTTATATTTCTTTTCGTTTCTTTACAAAGTTAATTTAGAAATATGTTTGGAACATTTTTGTTTGTTAAATTAAGATTTTTGCAGTAGCGAAATTAAGATTTTAACATAACGACCAAGCGGCCAGAGGCAGGCAAGCTAAATGCGCTTTGCAGGACATGAAGGCGCCAGCGCAATCACTTGCAAAAAAATTAAATACGCTGTAATCTTTGCTCATAAAGGTAAGCGTAATATATCATCCGGAACTGTAAAGAGTGTAATATTATTTGTGTGCACTCACAATATCAACAAAATGTTGTGCTTTTGTAAAAATAAAGAAAACAAACAAGATTCGCTTTCTGATGTCTCGGTGTTTAACAGGAGCGCTGCACAACTCAACGAATACTTGCCTTACAGATAAAAGTATCTATAGAAAGCTTTAAATTATTACTTTACTACTTTAAAACTAAAAAAAGAAATCAAATCGAAAACAAAAACTCTTTCATTATAAAATCCGTACAGATGCATTTCTCTCTAAAGGCGCCTCCAATGAGCAGATGGCGAGTCAGGATCGTCATCTTTGCGATACTGGCTCAGAAAACGCTAGTTTAATAATAATTAATTCAAGTATGTCCTTATTTCCCTCAGACACATTCATAGTAATTACCCCGGAGCTTTGAACACAGATCTCATCCAGCAGCTGCGAAGGCACTTGCACTCTCTGCTGCTGCCGGCGGGGACACTAAACATGGCCACGGACGATTAATTGTTGCAGAAACACTGTATTTTATGCTTGTTATAGATTGTGTGACGTCACGTGCAGTACCGTCGGTGGTGATCAACCACAGGTTACGGGGTTGTCATTGGGACCGTCACAGCCCTAATACAAATGTTTAATTTTTGAAAAAAATGACCAATCGTTTCACTAAATAAGACCCTTCTTCCTCGTCTGGGATCGTTTAGAGCCTTTTGAAGCTGCATTTAAACTACATTTTGGAAGTTCAAAATCGGGGCACCAATGAAGTCCATTATATGAAGAAAAATCCTGAAATGTTTTCCTCAAAAACCATAATTTCTTTACGACTGAAGACAAAGACATGAACATCTTGGATGACAAGGGGGTGAGTACATTATTTGTGAATTGTTGTTCTGGAAGTGGACTTCTTTAAATGACTTCTGTTGTAATTTGGCGCTATATTGAAAATAAAATGAACTTGACCCCCCCAATATAACGGTGAATGATGTACAAGTAGCGGTGTTGTTGCTGGTTGCTATGGCGATGTCAGTTCTGTTACAGTAACCATCTAATCCAGGAAAGAACTTTGAAACATTTAAAAATTTGAAACCAACTGCCAACAACAAATGCAACATTCAAATGATCAGCTAATGCATCTTTATATCACTCCTAACATCTCTTCTACAGTGTCTCCATCTGTTTTTCATATTCATATTCATATTTGCTGTCCGCTGTGTTTAAGGCCGGTCGTATCTCAGTCTGATTATTCACGCGGTGCTCTGTAATGCATCACTGCTGTTGTTTACAGCTCAAGGTCGCGGCTCTACATCCAGACGAAGAAACGGGTGATGGATTAGTATTTTTCTGGTTTCTGGACTACACGAGACAGACGCTGCATTTACTGTTTTGCTGTCAGAATGTGTTTAATGCCGCATGAGTAATGTCTGCGGCTGCAGCGGTTCTGCGTGACCTTACAGCATTAGCGCGCGTTAAACGCAGCGTCCGCGCGGCTCGCTTCACACTTCACACTTCATCTGATGTCAAAGAAGAGGCCGTTCGTATTTACTACAGTCAGAAAGCAAATGTTCTGATGGCGTCTGAATAAATGTCAAGGTTTATGACGTGCTTCCCTTGTCTTTTGTTATCAGAGCGCTTGTGATCTTTAACACCGTGCCGCTCGTGTGCCATTCGTGAACAAAAAGACCAGCGATTGCCATCAAATATCATTCAACATAATACAGACATCAAGTTATACAACTTCACATCTATTCAAGTGTAAAATGACATGATGTGAACCACAGTAAATGCTTTGAACAATGATACAGATCTTAGACTAAAGACTTAACCTGAATTTAAAAATAAAAATAAATGAAAGCTATAAAATATTTGTAAAAATGTATTTGAATGAATAACGTTTAAAAAATAATTCTTGACTAATGAAATTAAAAATACATAACTTAAAAATGTAACATTTTTAAAAACCTAATAATCATAAAGTGTATTTTGTTAGTTAAAATAAAACTGAAATAAAGTATTTCAACTTAAACTGAAATAAAAAATTAATTAAAACTAAATAAATATCTAATAAAACATATTTTTTGTTACCTAAAATAAAGCTGAATGTAAAACTGAAATAAAAAGATAAAGCTAAATAAAAATATTAAAATAGTATTGCTAATTAAAATAAAGCAGAAATTAATTACTTAAAAACAAGTAAAACGTAAAAGCTAAATAAAAATATATATGAAATCATACATGCAGTAATTAAAGTAAAACTGAAATAATAAATAAATTAAAGCTTAAAATATTTAAAAACAAAAACTAATCATAGCATTGTTGTTAATTAAAATAAAGCAGAAATAAATTACTTTAAAACTGAAATAAAAAATAAATTAAAGCTAAATAAAAATATATATTTGAAAACTAATAACCATACATGCAATAAAGCAAAACTGAAATAAAAATAAATTAAAACTAAATAAAGATCTAATAAAACAAACAATAATATTTTTTGTTGCACAAAATAAAGCAGAAATGAAAGTAAAACTGAAATGAAAAATAACGCTAAATTAAAAATATTAAGAAAACGAACAAATAAATTACTTTAAAAAACTGAAATAAAAAGAAATTAAAACTAAATAAAGATCTAATAAAACAAAAAATCATTTTTGTTACTCAAAATAAGCTGAAATTAATGTAAAACTGAAATAAAAAGATAAAGCTAAATAAATGTATATAAAAAACAAACACTAATCATAGCATTGTTAATTTAAATAAAGCAGAAATTAATTACTTAAAAACTGAAATAAAAAAAATAAAAGCTAAATAAAAATATATATGAAAACTAGTAATCATACATGCAGTAATTAACTAATCATAGTATTGTTGTTAATTAAAATAAAGCAGAAATAAATTACTTTAAAACTTAAATAAAAAAATAAATTAAAGCTAAATAAAAATATATGTTTGAAAACTAATAACCATACATGCAAAAAAAGTAAAACTGAAACAAAAATTAATTAAAACTAAATAAAGATCTAAAACAAACAATAATATTTTTTGTTACACAAAATAAAGCAGAAATTAAAGTAAAACTGAAATAAAAAATAAAGCTAAATAAAAAATATTTAAAAAAAAACCCCAGAAACTAATAATCATAGCACTGTTAATTAAAATAACATAGAAATAAATTACTTCAAAAAACTGAAAAAAAATAAATTAAAAATAAATTAAAGTGAAATAAAAACATTTGAAAACTAATAATTATACGTGCAGTAATTAAAGTAAAACTGAAATAAATAAATGAGTTTAAACTAAATAAAGATCTAATAAAACAAAAATTAATAATTTTGTTACTCAGAATAAAGCTGAAATTAAAGTAAAACTGAAATAAAAAATAAATTAAAGTTAAATAAAAATATATATTTGAAAACGAAAATACATGTGGTAATTTAAAATAAATATATATATAAAAAGTAAATTAAAGCTAAATAAAAATATATATTTGAAATCAAATAATCATACATGCGGTAATTAAAATAGAACTGAAATAAAAAATGAATTAAAACTAAATAAAGATCTAATAAAACAAAAACTAATAATAATAGCATTTTTTACTCAAAATAAAGCTGAAATTAAAGTAAAACTGAAATAAAAATTAAATTAAAGATAAATAAAAATATATATTTGAAAATGAAAATACATGTGGTAATTAAACTAAAACTGAAATAAAAAAAATATATTAAAACCAAATAAAGATCTAATAAAACAAAAAAACGAACAGCATTTTTGTTACTGAAAATAAAGCTGAAATTAAAGTAAAACTGAAATAAAAAATAAATTAAAGTTAAATAAAAATATATATTTGAAAACGAAAATACATGTGGTAATTTAAAAAAAAAAAAAATATATATATATATATATATATATATAATAAATATATATTTGAAAATGAAAATACATGCGGTAATTAAAGTAAAACTGAAATAGAAAATAAATTAAAACTAAATAAAGATCTAATAAAACAAAAAAACTAATAGCATTTTTGTTACTGAAAATAAAGCTGAAATTAAAGTAAAACTGAAATAAAAAGTCAATTAAAGCTAAATAAAAATATATATATTTGAAAACTAATAATCATACATGCTGTAGTTAAAGTAAACTGAAATAAAAAATAAATTAAAATTAAATAAAGATCTAATTAAACAAAAACTAATAATCATAGCATTTTTTTTTACTAAAAATAAAGCTGAAATTCAAGTAAAACTGATACAAAAAGTAAATTAAAGCTAAATAAAAATATATATTTGAAAACTAATAATCATATATGCGGTAAAGTAAACTCAAAACTAAATAAAGATCTAATAAAACAAAAAAACTAATCGTAGCATTTTTGTTACTCAAAATAAAGCAGAAATTAAAGTAAAACTGAAAAAATAAATAAATAAATTAAAGCTAAATAAAAATATATATAAAAAAACAAAAACTAATAATCATTGCATTTTTGTTTATTACAATAAATCTGAAATAAATTACTTTAAAACTGAAATAAAAAATCAATTAAATTTAATAAAAAATGAAAAATAAATTACATTTGAATAATGAAAACTAATCAAAATGACAAGCACATCATAAAAATGTAACTAAATATTAAACTAAATTTGCAAACTGAAATTAAAATATAATCAAATTTAAATAAATATTAAATATAATAAGTATTATAGAATATATATTATAAATAATATAAAAATTAATAAATAGTATATCACACTAAAATAACTGACCTCAAGTGTACAGTTACTTTACAGAGTGATCAGACGTGCAACCTTCAACAACAGCATATTTACTCTTTCAACCCCATTTTTAAAATACATAATCATGTCTGTTTTACAGGAGAGCGCGGTCACGTCTCCGTCCTGATATTAAGCGGACTGTCAGCACCTCATTTGGAAGAATAACCCAGAGTGAAGCGATATTGTTGTGATCATAAGCGGCGTTTATCGCCCTCGGCTGTGTTTGTTTTACCGTCTGCGATTGTCGTCCGTTCAAGGCCGAGCCAATTAAAAACTGCTCTGCAAACTCACTTACGCAACGACAGATTAAGCTAAAAAATGACGAAAGGCACAGAGAAACAAACAAACCCGTCGCATATGAAAATGAATGCATTTATGCATAAATAAGCGCTGACAGATTTTTTTGTACTTTATTTGGAAGTTTTGAGCAAAACATGTTTTTAGGACAAACAAAATCATCGGTAGTCTTTGCAGTTTGCAATTTCAGGCTGTGAGATTAATGTTTGGTGTTTTAAAAGTTATTTTTTTTATTTGTCTATACACTTTTAGTGTGAAGAGTTCTTAAATATTTGATCTCCTGATTATAAGCACTTACCAAGCATTTTTAATCATATATGCTTTTTTCTTTAAAGATGTAACTGGCTTATTTTATGCCGACTGGCCGCCGAGGGTCTCCCGAAACAGCGTGAAGGTTAAGCGTCTTGCACAAGGGCAGCGGGATGTTGTACCCAGCAGCCCCGGGGTTAATTTAACACCGCTGGTGCCGTCAGCCACACATTTGAACCAGTAACCTTGTAAGTGTTCATGGACTAGTGCTGTTTGATTTAGCACACGACCGTTACGCTCCAGCGTCTCCTGTAATGACCTCAGGCTTCTTTTTGTACTTGAGTGTGCTCATACTGCTCATGTCTGCCCCTGCAAATATAATGACTTCTCCATCTGTTATTGGTCGGATGAAATCACTCACAAATTACACATTTGAGCTTAGAGGCAAGTTAGTCCAATTAGTGGTCATCCTTTTTATTATGTGTTCTTGTTATTTAATATGTAAATGTATTTTTGAGAAATAGAAATACAACTTTATCTGCTGTATCTGCTTTATCCACAGCTCATGTTAACAGCATAATGGAATCATAATTTTACTTTCTCAGCTCAAATCACACTAAAAAACTCATGCTGGCTTGAAGTTCATGTACTAAATTAATGGTTATTAATTATATGTTCATATGAAGTACTAAAATTATTAAAACTGTAATGGACATGTTAAAAAAGATTTTAAAAAATTTAAAACTACAAACTTACTAATAAAACAAAATACAAATATATTAGAAGGCAAACTTAAAAGAAAATTAAAAATGTTATCTTTGCAATTACATTAAATAAAAAAAACTAAAATAATTCAAACTAAAACGGAAATAAATTATAAAAGTAAAGAAATGTATTAAAAATAATACAAATTACAAAAGCACATCAAAAAGCTACAAACCTACTAACAAACTAATTTGGAAAATTATACATGTTGCCTGTTTTTCTTTTGTTTGTTTGTTTTTTGCTTGTTTATTTTTGTAATTACTTTTATTAAATATTTAATGTTTTATTAAATATTTGTGTTTATTTTTATCATTTTATTATTTATAATTTTGCTAATTTAATTTAATTAAATTTTAAATTTGCATTTTAAAATATTCACGTTAATATATGATTTAAAAAAGGAATTTTTCATTAAAAATTAAAAACTATTTAAAATAACGTTCTTTATTTATTTATGCTTATTTATTTTTGTAATCACTTTTATTAAATTTGAATAATTTTTGTATTTATTTTTATTTTACTATTTATTTATAATTTAGCATTTTAATACTATTTTAATTTAATTAATTGAATCTGTAATATAACGTGCAAGTTAATATATAATTTAAAAAAGTCATTTTTCATTAAAAATTAAAAAATATTTAAAGTAATGATCTGTTTTGCTTTTTTATTTTTGTGATCCCTTTTATTAAATATTTAATGTTTTTTAAATATAATTTTACATTATTTATTTTAAAATAATTTTTGTATTTATTTTTTATTATTTTATTATTTATAATTTTGCATTTTAATACTATTTTAATTTAATAAATTGAATCTGTAATATAATATGCAAGTTAATATATAATTTAAAAATGTCATTTTTCATTAAAAATTAAAAAATTAAAATAATGTTTTTTTATTGCTTATTTATTTTTGTAATCACTTTTATTAAATTTGAATTATTTTTGTATTTATTTTTATTATTTTACTATTTATTTATAATTTTGCATTTTAATACTATTTTAATTTAATTAATTGAATCTATAATATAATATGCAAGTTAATATATAATTTAAAAATGTCATTTTTCATTAAAAATTAAAAAAGTCTTTAAAATGTTCTTTTTTGCTTATTTATTTTTGTAATCACTTTTATTACATTTTATTAATGTTTGTATTTATTTTTATTATTTTATTATTTATTTTTATAATTTTGCATTTTAATACTATTTTAATTTAGTTGATGTCAACTTTCATTAAAAGTTAAAAATCGTTTTTGCTTATTTATATTTAAGATCCCTTTAATTAAATATTTTTGTAAATATAATTTGACATTATTTATTTTTAAATTATTTTTTGCATTTATTATTATTTAATTTTTTATTTATAATTTTGCATTTTAATACTACTTTTATTTAATCTATAATATAATATGCAAGTTAATATATAATTTAATAATGTCATTTTAATGTCATAATGTCAAGTAATGATCTTTTTTGCTTATTTATTTTTGTAATCGCCTTTATTAAATATTTAATATTTTTTAAATATTATTTTACATTATTTCTAAATATTTTTTGTATTTATTTTATTATTTATAATTTTGCATTTTAATACCATTTTGATTTAATTTAAACTATAACATAATATGCAAGTTAATATATAATTTAAGAATGTTGTCATTTATCATCAAAAGTAAAAAAGAACATTTGAAATAATAACCTTTTTAGCTTATTTATTTTTGTAATCACCTTATTAAATATATTATAAATATAATTTTATTTTTGTATTATTTTTATGTTTATAATTTTGCATTTTAATACTTCTTAAATTTAATTAATTTAATTTATAATGTAATATGCAAGTTAATATATAATGTTGTCATTTTTCATTAAAAGTAAAAAAAAAATAAAAAAAATAAAAAAATAATGAAAAATAATAATAAAAGCACATCAAACTTACTAAAGCTACAAGCCTACTAACTAAAGATGACTAAATTAAAATTAATCTAAAATGAAAATTAGAAATGTTGCCTTGGGAATTATATAAAATAAAACATGTTTAAGTTGAAGTAATTACTGAAAAATGACTAAAACTGAAATATAAATCAATTAAAGCTAGACATTAAATATTTAAATATTATATTAAAAAATATTAAGACTAATAAATATGGATTTTTTGAAATGTGTTGTCTTTATGGTGTTGTTAAAATCCCTGTACTGCATTATTTGACGTGTAATGGTGTCAGGAGCTCATTCAGTGTGTTTGTTTTGTGGCGTTGCGTTGGCGGCTCTGATCGTATGGAGCGTCCCGTCGGTCGAGGTTAATTTTCTGGAGTCTGTATGTAAACAGCAGTGTCACGATTATACGGCGTTGACCGGCCTCATTGAATTCTCATTAACGGCTCGGCTCGGGCCTCGTGAAGAATGCTAATGCCGTAATTACTCCGCCGTTAAACACACAGACTTATCTAGAGCCACTTCGCCCCGCTTAAGAGTTCGGAGAGTTTGACTGTGAATGTGACTGTCTTAATGCTAATTATTTAACATGTACCATTTGAATTAGGCCATGAAAGTCAATTTAAGTTATCGCTGAAGGAGCCGCGTGAGGACGAGGCTTTGAATTACGCCGGCGGAGAGACTGTGATATTAAAGGTGGCTTTGACCACTTGAAGAGAACCGACGCTTTGAACATAAAGGGCAGAAAATGAGAGAGTTTTTGTGGTCTATTGAGATTCCTGTGAATGTCAGTTTTATGAAAAGCATGAAGATGCTCTGTATGTAACTAATATTAAGCATCGATGTTAAAGGAATATCTTTAAAACAATGAAAATTATTATAATTATTATTACTGTTACTGTTTTTTTTTCTGGCTTATTTTTTTTTATCATTTTTATTGAATATTAAAAAAAAAAACTTTAAATATAATTTTAGATTTATTTTTAATTACGTATGTATTTTTTATTTTGTTATTGTATTTTAATATTATTTTAATTTATATTTATTTAATGTAAAGTGTAATATATAAGTTAATATATAATGTATTTTTTGTCATTTTTCATTATTTTTTTCTGTCATTTTTAAATAGTTCATTTATTGTTGATGTTTTAGCTTTTTATTTTTTAAATAAATTTTACTCTTAAATTATTTTATTTTTTAATAATTTTTTTAATTACTTTTTAGATTTTGTTTTCTGTTATTTATTGATTTATTTGTTATTATTTTTCACCATTTATTTATTATTTTTAGGTTTAATATTATTGTAAATATTTTAATTATGTATAATATTCATTTATTTATTTAATTATTATGATTATGTATTAACATTGTATTCTTTTTCATATGTTTTATTTATAAATTATTTTTAGATGTTCTTGTTTTTTAATGACTATTTATTTATTATTTTTAGTTTTAATATTATTGAAAATAATTAACTAGATTTAATATAATATTTTTTATAATTTATTTATTATTTTTCAGTAATT
>JAHKKF010536188.1:0-20802 GCA_019740295.1 Labeo calbasu
GATGGAGAAATAATTGTCACATCAGAGTTGCTAAATGGTAAACGATTAACATCAACTTTTAAAGATTGAGAAACACATGGTGCTTATTCCAGATGCACTGGCTTCATTCACACAGTAGTGCTTCGGATTGAAAACCATATTACTAATATACTCTTGATTCATCCTGTTCACATAAAAGCTTACAGCAGCAGCTCAGATAAAGCCTGTATGAATGAAAGGTCAAATATGGTAACTGCTATATGTGTCATAACAGACTAGTTAACTATGTTCACATTTAGAGAAAACAAAATGGTGTCGTAAATTGATATATAAATAAAAAAAGAACCCCTTATGTAATTTTCTTGCTTTTTTCTCACTAGTGTGTTTTGCTTCTATGCATCAGACAGTGAAAACACCCAGCTACATGCCGCATTAACATTAGCCAGTACACTGGCAAGCTGTTTATCTGTTGTCTTTGTATTTCTTAAGGAACACAAGTGCCTGGCCAGAGATGATTCGCATTCTTTTATTTGTTAAGTCGACAGTGGTTAACATTTCATGAAATGGCAGACAGTCCAAATACGCCCTGAGCACAGAGAAGTGACAAACTATAGTGCAAAGCATCTGCTGTTTTTTTTGATATATGCAAATCTTCTAATGGAGTGGAAAAACACAAAAGTCCTATTTATTATCCCCTGTGGGTACATGTGAAAAGTTTAAAGCGTTTCACGACTCTTGCCCTGGAGGACCTAATTTATGATGCATGCACTTTTAATATGAATTCTTATTATACAGAGTGCGCCCGACTTTTTGGTCAGCATTTTAAACATATCCTTTAAAAGAACAGTTCAGCCAAAAATGTTAATTTTGTTATCATTTGCTCACCCTCATGTCATTTAAAACTTCTTTCCTCTGTGGACACCTTTGATATATGGACAAAAAACATATACTCACGTGTCAAAACCTTTTCTTTTGTGTTTCACAGGTTTGGAAAGACATGAGGGGGAAAATATTCCCTAATGAATCAGCATCGAATCACATCAAAAGCTTGAGAATCAGAATTGAATTAAAACTGAACATGCTGATTGATATCCAGTCCTACACACGTTATCTTGATAACTCCAATTATTGAACACACTCACTTGTAGCATACAGTTGAGGTCAAAAGTTTTCACCCCCCCTTTCAGAATCATTAAAAATGTTAATTCTTTACCAAAATGAATGTTATTGTTTATTTAGTACTGACCTGAATAAGATATTTCACATGAAAGATGTTTACATATAGTCCATGAGAAAATAATAGTTATGACCCAGTTCAAAAGTTTACATCCCCTTGATTCTTAATACTGTGTTCTTACGTGAATGATCCAAAGCTGTTTTTTGCTTAGTGATAGTTGTTTATGAGTCCCTTATTTGTCCTGAACAGTTAAACTGCTCGCTGTTCCTTAGAAAAATTCTTCAGGTCCTACAAATTCTTTGTTTTTTTAGCATTTTTGTGTATTTGAACGCTTTCCAACAATGACTGTATGATTTTGAGATCCATCTTTTCACACTGAGGACAACTAAGGGACTCATATGTAACTATTACAGAAGGTCAAAACGCTCACTGGTGCATTAAGTGCTGGGGGGTGAATTTTTTTTTAATATGAAGTTCAGGGTAAATTTAACTTATTTAGTCTTCTGGGAAACATGTAACTATCTTCTGTAGCCTCTGAAGGACAGCGCTAAATGAAAAATAAAAAAAGAAAAGAAAAATGTACACATCTCCATTCTCTTCAAAAGTTTTCACCCCCTGGCTTTAACACATCGTTTTTCCTTCTGGTGCATCAGTGAGTGTTTCAACCTTCCTGTAATAGTTGCATATGAATCCCTCAGTTGTCCTCAGTGTGAAAAGATGGATCTCAAAATCGTACAGTCATTGCTGGAAAGAGTTCAAATACACAAATATGCTGAAAAAAACAAAAGATTCTGTATAGCGGTACCATTAAAACATCTATAAACAGGCTGATCTTTGTCTCTAATGGCCCTATAAGGTCTTTGAAACTTGTAGTTTGCCTACATATGGCGCAGATAGATTTAAAAGGGAAAGGAGGTGCCTAACCCCAGCTATCTATACCCATACTTCTGTGTGAAGAAAAAAAAAAAATCACAAACCAAGACCTTGCCCATATGTTATGCAGGTCACACCTGCACACTGTGTCACACTTGCATGTCACACATTCAGGGTAAAAAATAAGACCCTGTCACTCTCCGAGTGTTGCGATGAGCTCTGCCAACGAGGTTCAATGAAATATAAGTAGGACTGAATACAAGTTAAATCAAATATCTCTTTAGTTTTGATTTGTTGTGTTCAACTGAGCGGTGACCCACTGTGAAGTATAAATGTATTTATAAAATTGCTTGTCTTGTCATTGACAACAACAGCGCTGAAAGCATAATAGCACCCTCACATACGGCTGGAGTGTTTTGATTATAATGTGAATTTTGTGGTCATTCAGGCGGTCAAAGCTTAAGATTGGAGGTGTTGCATTTTAGCCTTGTTATTATTCGGTGATACAATGCTCCAGTGCACTCTCCACTACAAGATGATTCCTCACTCTTAAAAGTGCTCTAAAAAATGTTCCTCTTCAAAGCAGTTTTAACCCTGAAATGAATAGTAACCTTTCAAGATATGTTTAAAAACATACACAGAATCTAGTAGCATAAGAAACAGCTGATGACCACATACTACCCACTTTCAGATTAGACTAAAAAGATTAGATAAAAATTAGGGATGTAACAGTACACAGATGTCACGGTTCGGTACGTACCTCGGTTCGAGGGTCACGGTTCGATACGATTTTGGTACAACAGAAAAAAAAATAAAAAATCTACTATGCTAGGTTTCTTTTCATTTATTTTAAACAGACAGTAGTACAAATTACATTTTTTTCCACCTACATGTGAAAATACTAAATATTATATCAAATTAATGCCATATACAAGCTATAAAATCTGCAGTACATATATACATACAAGGAATAAATACTTGAAATATATTTAGTTAACTGATAGACAAGGGAAAAAAACTGTGCGACACGTAACGTAGCCTATATTTGCTGAGTTTCAGTTCAGTTTTGTGACAGAAAGGAAACTCAAATGGAAGAAAGCGACATTCTATTTGTTTTTTGTTTAAGTTGATTTTGCTGGTATGAGGAAAGCTGAAGTAATCGCACCGGCGCACACAAACACAAAACATATCAGTTCCAGGATTCTAGCATTGCTAACTTGACAGCGCAGTTGGTACATCAGCGCGCCCGCCTCACTGTGTCACCGCTGGAACGCGACTGAGGTACAAAGTCTATAATTTCCATAATAAATAATAGTTCAGCATTTGCATGCATCGCAAATATGAAAATGTTATGGAATACTTGGATTTGTGCTGAATGAGAGAGATTCTGACCCTACTTTCACGTTCAAGGTCCAGAAAGGTAGTAGGAACACTGATAAAATGGTCTGCTTGACGCCAAAGATTAAAGAAGGTCTTACAGATTTGGAATAACAGAGGGTGAGTAATTAATGACAGATTTTTCATTTTTGGGTGAACTAACCCTTTAAAATCTCCAATCAATTCATTACTCTTTACTCTATTTTCAATGGCTGTGTGAAGCACTTTTCAGAGCCACTCTTATGAATCTGAATCATTTTGGTGTGTGCGCAAAGTGGAGATAATAAATGGAAAACACTGAATCAATTGCAAGCTGTGAATCAGAGTTAAACTGAATATGAAAATGCTAATCGATACCTAGCCCTACTTTATCTTGATAGCTCCCATTACTGAATTAGTTCACTTGTGGAATAAATCAAATCAATCTACTCACCTTATCTTTCCCATAAGAGCACACATGGCCATTTGTACTTTTTTATGGGTCTGACTTCCATTCTCATCCACGTCCACCTATTTTTAGCTGTCCAAAACAGCTTGTTTTGCTGCTTGACGTTGCAAATTGGTGTGTCTTACCATATTATTTTAATGTGTTATCTTTATTATGAACATACTGGTTTGTAGTGCAAACAATTTTACCATTTACTGCATAGTCTCGCCCCTAGGTTCACTTCTGCGTTGAAGAATAAGGTGGATATGTGGCAGTAAAAGTCCAAGACAACTATAGCATAAACAAAAAATACAAAGCGCATCTTTAACAAAAAGTTTTTTTTGCTGTACATGGTTTCCTGAATAACATCGTAATGCTCTGATCTGAAGGTGAGTTGTAGGGCTCAGCTAAACATCTTTTTTTGCCCTTCAGCTCTAAAACGGTTATGGAAATCAAGAGCATTTTGAGGCCTGTGTGTTATTTTCAGTTCGGATGATAGCGCTGCACTTTGCAGCTGGTGTCAAACCCAACAGATGTGTATTTCTTACCTGAGGGAAAACTTATCTTTATCTTTTCACCTGAGGGAAAACAAACATATCTTTCTGTGAAGTCATATACACGCAGCAGTACCTACAAATACCTACATTATGACAGTATGTACAAGCAGGTTAATAACTCATACGGGTGAGTGGGTGGCTAAAAACTTGGCAATGAATGTACATTCTGAGACAGATAAGTGAGAGGTTACAAGAATTCATAAAGCCTCCGAGTGTTGAGGAGTTGCCTCTGAACAGTGTGTCATTGAATGTGGGTTTATACACTCAGTGTGTAAGGATGGTACACTCATCAGCTAAATACAGTCTGAATGGGCATTTCTGGAGGATTTGAAAGAGTTTTTCTTTATAATAGAACTGTGATATTAATGGCGCAATCAATAGATCCTGCATTGGTAAGTCAAAACATTTTGTAGATTAGTCCAGCATTCATAAACAATACTACCTGCAGTTTTACTGATTAAGAATGGTACCTAGCTTTAAGATTTGTGTAATTTGGACGTTTACTGTTCTGAAGTCTTTAAGTAGTAAAAAAGCATGAGAACTGTCAGTCTCAGTCCAAGCTGCTTTACCATAAACTCTCTGAAGTGGATGAAAGTTTAAGGTCTATAAGCATTGGCAGAACACCAGAATTGCCATTAAAAACATTGCTCAAATGGACTGTATAGCAGATTCTACCCTTTAAATTGGAAGCGAGATGCTACATGTGAGTTTACAGCTGTCTCGTATTGGACTGATTTGTGGATGTACAAAACCACCAATTTAGCAAAGAACACAGCATGCATTAAACATTATGCTGCTGTACACTGTAATTATTTGACACCTCTGTATTCCTGGAAATTTGCTTTTTAAACATTTTATTTGCACTGAAAACAGCCTACAACTCAATTTTAACAATATGATATGTGACAGGTGCATCAGTTAAAATTATTATATAAAATAAAGTGCTTTAATGGAAAATTCTGTCATTTTTACACACCCTTATTATGTTTCAAATCCATAAGATGGAACTTCTGCAGAACAAATAAAGAAAATATATAAATATATAGCTGACAAACAATAAAATCAAGTCATTTTTTAAATCTGAACATGGATCCCAAAATGATGTTTTAAAACTACTGTATAAATTCACTAGTTGTATGGGCTACTTTTTCAGATGTCACTGTCAGAGATTGTGCGCCACATAACCATTACCCATTACTTTGACAGAAGGGGTTAGACTGGGGTAAATTTTCAGTCAGGTTCTATTTTTAACCATCATTAAAGCGATGGGTTGCCAGTTCTTGGCCTTCTCTTTGAATCTGCTTTCATAACATGAAAAATGCAACCAGCACTGTGGTCTTACAATCTGGTCAAAATCTTAAAAAAAAAAATCTTCATCTTTCTTTTACCGCAAACGTTTTATCTTATCGCAGATGTCTCTCTATTTTTTAACAGGTTGCTATATTTTCTCTTTTTTTAGTGTCACACCTGATCCCTTTTAGCATTTCTAAATTAGCAATAGACAAGGTAACTTTTCAGCAAACTGATGACAGAAATGACAGAAAACATCTTGTATCATAGAGTGTTTTCATGACGCGTCATCAATTGGCGGCACTGAATGTAAACAATGCCTGAACCGAATGAAATTGCCATATT
Organism: Labeo calbasu; assembly: GCA_019740295.1. Taxonomy (NCBI): domain Eukaryota; kingdom Metazoa; phylum Chordata; class Actinopteri; order Cypriniformes; family Cyprinidae; genus Labeo; species Labeo calbasu. The sequence continues at coordinate 6,026 of JAHKKF010536188.1, forward strand.
TTGCTGATTATTGCTGCTGAAAATGGTCAGTTATAGTCATGTTTTGGGCTGTATTATTCGGTCGGATTGGGAAAAACATTTGGAGTACTGTAGACTGCCAAAAGAGAACAAATCAAGGAGAAGAGTGCAAAAAAGTGTCTGAGGAACAAAAGACATTTGTGGTTGGCAAAAGTGAATCTGGATTTCCATGCCAAGAATCTTGACAACATTCGTGTCTGTTTTTATCATTTCCGGTCCGGTAGGTGAAATATTAAGCTAATATCTTAATTAATACTGCTCGTATGTATCTTTACCACCTATTAACTTTACCTTGTCTAAATATTGTGCCATTTCCTGCTTAATAAGTCCTTCTTTGTATGATTTAGCAGCTTCCACACAGTTTTTCTGTGGTTTAGACACCATAAATTAGCAGAACAACATACCCAGTAGTACACAAACTGTGCAATCCATGCTGTTGTTTACATCTGCATCTGGGTAACTGACTAAACCGTGCAAACCCTCTATAGATTGATATTTAAAGTTTGGTAATCAGTTTTTAGTTTGGACATTCTAAGCTATTGTTGTATTTCGAAAAGAGCTGTAAAGGGATTCTGAAAGTCTCCGTTTTTCCACTTAACAAAAAACAACAGCGTGTGGGTTTGGAATTACTGGAGGACAAACAAATTACAGAATTTTCATTTTTGGGTGAACTATCTCTTTAAGAGTATTTCAATACATTTAAAATGGTTGTATTCTTTACACTGCAACACTTAGATTCTTTCCCTTGTTTCCAGCCAAAATATGTAAAAATTCTTAAATTAAGAAGAACATTGTCTTGTTTTTTAGAAAAAAAAAAAACAAACAAACAAAAAAGTTTTTGCTTGAAACAAGCAAAATGATCTGCCAGTGGGGTAAGCTAAATAATATGTTTTCTGTTTGAAGTAACTTAATTTTTACTTGTTTTTTTATGAAAAGAAGACAATTTTTGCTCGTCAAGATGCTTGGAAACAATAAACAAGTAAGAAAAGCCTTTTTGCAGCGTATCTGAATCATAAAGATATTTTGGACTCACTAGGGGCACTGAAGCATGATTTCGTGCTATGAAACTATTTATTTATTATTTTAGTGAGCAGCAACACAAATACCATTGCCTTAGATTTACTTGACTCATATCACCTGTGTCATATGATTACAGTGCTCTTGTACTCGCCTCCTTAGAACTAGTTTAGAACTGAAGATTTGGTTCAACCATGATGTCATTAACAAGTGACATCACTACTACCGGAGAATTCAGTCTGTCTCCAGATTCATCATGTCTCAATACTAAGACGGCGCGCAGTGCAATCGATGGGACGAAATGCGAATGACGCATACAGGTTGAGGATTTCCTCCCCACACATGAAAGTGTGACGTCTACCCCTCCGCACCTTTAACTTTCAGAACACGCGAAGCCTTGTACCTACGCTGGGCATCCGACAGGCTGCTTCCACGACTTCGCTTTTGCGCATGATACTGCGGTTCCGACGCCACTTCACGCTCCAACTCACCTTGAAACGCGGTGCTCTCAGTTTTTACATGGAGAGCGACGGAGAGGCGACCAATCCCCGCCCCGACGCCTCCCCCACCGACCAATGAAATTCGAGCGGGGGCGGAGCTAACAGCTAAATTGTCATGCTTGGTTTCACGCTGGCATTGCCATCGAGCCGCGTCTGGCTGCCGTGCGCTGGTGCAGGTGCTCTATTTCATCGAGAGAGGATGCGAAAGGAAAGAAGGGGAGGGAAAGAATGAAGGGAACCGTCGGAGAAAAGTATGCAAGGCATGAATAAAAGGGTATCAGCAGCTGACAGTGTGTCTAACGTCCAGGGGCTCGGCTAAGAATGATTTATTGAAAGGGGCACTTTGAGATATGATGAGGTTTCTCTCTGGTTGGCAATAGTACTATGATTTGGTATGTGGCCACTTTGATAGCAAGTGTATTCAGCACCAGAGGAACAGCTGCTCAAGGTGAGTTGAAGTGCAATTTATTATATTCAGCCTTAAGTTTGCTGAGTTTTTCTTTCCAGTTGTTAAAATTATTCTGGGATTGGGTCATCTTGGGTTATTTTTTAATATTTAAATGCTGTCTTATTCATGTTGAATATTTTAAAGCGAACAATATTCCTGTTCCTGTTTTTTTTTTTTATTACTATTTTGAATGATAATTTTCTTTTTGCTCATAAATATTATTGCTGTGTCATTGGTTAGTGTCATTTCTGTTTCAATGATAGTTTTTAAGTAATTTGATCTTGCAAAACTGAAGGGTTTGAGCTGGTGATTTCTATTCCAACCATTTTCACCTGTTCTTCAATCCCATGAGCAACTTTAAGCTTGTATGCTTCATATTATGTGTGTTCTGTCAAATTAAAGAGATTGATCACCCCAAAATGAACATTTTGCTATGATTTACCCTCAAAAGAAAAAGGTACCACTGCATATTTGTGGTAACTGAGGCTGTCATTTTGGCTAACATGTCCTTTACGGTTTGCAACCTCAGGAGATTGAGATTTCTGGGTGAAATATTTCTTTAAGCTCTGAGAATATACATGGGAACTTTAATTACTTGTCTTAAGGTGCTTTTAATGGGGATCTGTTATGTATAACTTGTATGGTGCTCAACAGCATTTTATTATGTAAGTGTTTTTGGCTGTATGCAGTTTTATTTATTCACTTTTTGAATACTATGCCTTTTTAGATTTCTAAACATAAGAGAACTCTAAAGGAAACATCATAATTGTAATTCAAAATGAGTTCTGTGAATCTGATCGACCCTTAGACTAGTTTAGTGGTTTGTCTTTATTTCCAATGTTGGGTTCATGGACTCACATAGCCCTGCGTTTTCCAGCTTGTCCACTAGAGGGCTGCTAGCCGTTCTCCAAGGAGCATCCAATCTTGGGTCACATGAGAACTTTTTCATTGCATGCACTGTGAATAATCATTCATTTCCCATGTTGAGAGAGCCATTATATCACGTTCAATATGCAGCTGTAGATGTAGGTGATATTTAACTCTAATTTTTATGTACATAAAGCATAACTTGATCATCTCACCTTGCTAAACTTGAGCTGTGTCATCTGCTTAATATGTCAGTGAGACGTCTTTCACCTTGCTGTTCTGACTGTGCACTTTGCTACGTACGCTCAGTGTCTCCCTCCTGTGTGTCAGAGTCACGCTGCACTATCCCAGCCCCAATGCAGCTCTCTCCCTGCCCTCACCCTCCCGTCTCAAGCTGTCAGCTGGCAAACAGGCCCGCAATCACCAGCTACAAACCTGGCCGAGTGCCAGATCTCTACTTTGTTGCTCTGTCTAAACAGAGGACTCAGAGGCAACAGACTGAGAGCCATGAGCTTATGCGTTGCTCCGGATAGGCCCTCGAGGCTCAGTGCTAGCTGACCACACTTGTTGAGACGTCTAACAGTCCACCTCAGGAACAGGTCAGCTTCCCTTAGATGTGCCTGACATTTGTCTCATTTAAACTTGTTTTGCCAAATCGACATGTCTGTTCGAATATCATTTTGGCAGGTGCTCAAACTGATCTTTTTATCTAAATTTATCTAGATTGGCACCAAAGAGGTATTGCCAGGAGAGAGTTATCAGATAGCATTCCTGTTCATGTCAAGAGTTTTGAGCCAATCACCTGAGCCCTGAAGGACAGGTGACTAATATCCCTGTTGAAAAAAACAGCATATGCTCTTTAGGTATGTTTTGAAGCATGGCTGCTGGTTCGAGCTGGTTTAAGATGGTCCTTAGCTGGTCATGTGCTGGTCCTGAGCATGAGCTAGTTGCTTAGGACCAGCACATGACCAGCTAAGGACCAGCTTAAATCAGCAGCCATGCTTCAAAACATACCTTACCAGCATACGGTGTTTTTTTAACAGGGATAATATAATATATGAGCAATATCATAAGAGCAGCCTTGCGATATGGCTGTATATCAGCACGGCTGTAATTTTCATTGCATATTAGTTATATAAAATATTATTTATTGAACAATATTATATATATGAACAACAGTAGCCATTACAAAAGTATTATACGTTTGTACAATAGGAAATATACATAAGCAAACAATTCAGTCAAAAGTAGAAAATCAGCGCTCTCTCATTCATACAGGATTTAATTACATAATTAATTTTGTAAAAATAACTTTGCCCTAAAGCCAAATCGATGTGCTCTGTAACAAGTAATCGATTAATAAGACCAAAGATCTCAAAATGTACAAAGATTAAACATAAACTGTCTGAAATGCCCCAAATTGCAAATTATCCTAAAATGAAGTATTTTATGCATATAAACCATCAATTTAATATAAAAACACAAAAACTGCCAATCTGGGACATATATCTATAATGGAAAACACTCTGAAGTGGTCGTACCACATGATATTTGGTTGTACCACATGATATTTCAAATTCAGTCAAAATTTACAAGCACAAAATTGGCCACCTACACAAAACAAGCTAGATTCCCACAAAAGGTCACTATGAAATTTCTAATAAAAATAAATGCTTGTAGAAATAACTTAATATTCATTGTTTTTTGGGGTCATACCACATGATATCCAAATGTGGTAGCTACATACCAGCCGTTAAAAAGGGTTAATTTTAAAAAGGTAAAAACAACGGACCATTAGCAAATTGCAATATGATGCAAAGTCCTATCTTTGAATGGATTTCAACATAAAAGTCCTAAGATGGTAGTTTCTTGATGGTCGCACCACATGATATTTCATAAAATAGAAATCATAAGATAAAGTTTGTTTGTATGTTATGATGGAAATATAAATACAAATGCTTTGTAATTTTATACAGGATTACAAAACACTTTGGAAATCATGCCAAATAGAATTAAGGGAGTTAAGGGTACTTTCAAAGACGTTTCCAAAACAACAGTTATAGCCGGATGGTCGCACCGCATGATATTTTGACACTTTGAATAACATAAAAATGACAATAACTAATCTTTTTTGAAAAGTTAAAGTGGGTCCTTATATAGGAGTATAACTTCATGTATATGACATTATTTCAATGCATTTAAACCAATTTTTAACTGAACAAAATGCAATCGGACGGAAAATTTAGGTGTCACGTCATCGACCCATATATACATATATGTACATGCAATGGCAAAGCTGAATTTTCTTTAGCTGTTACTCCAGTCTTCAGTGTCTTGCAGAAATCATTCTAGTCTGCTGATTTCTTATTATTATCAATGTTGAAAACAGTTGTGCTGCGTAATATTTTTTTAGGATTCTCTGATGAATAGAAAGTACAAAAGAACAGCGTTTATTTCAAATCGTTTTGTAACATTGAAAATGTCTGTTACTTTTGATGATTTTAATTGTTTCTTGCTGAATAAAAGTATCAGTTTCTTCCAAAAAAAAACCCCCAAAACAAAACAAACAAAAAAAAACAAACAAAAAACTTTGGGACATTTTCCATATTTTATTATATTACGTTATATTATATTACTGAAATATTAGCTTTTATTCTCCACAGTGCCACAGTTACCGCATCTACCAGAATATGCTAACAGGCCTTGCTAACCAGCCAAATCTTGACTCCGTGATTTGAGCAGACAGGATGTGATTTGAGCTGATGTGGATACATGTGAAATGATGGTGATTTGTTTTAGCAGTTAGCACCTGCTAGCAGACTAGATACTGCTGGGTTCTTAACCCTTAGGCGTTGTTGATGTAGCTGCCAGCTGGAAATGGAGAATCTAAAGAAAGCTTGCTCTGGAGGTTTGTACCGGAGTCTATGTTTCATGGAAAGCCTGTTAGAGGAGGGCTAGCGGGGGACCTGACAGCTGCTCATTTTTAAGCGGTGTTGGATAACATTGGATGTGTTTTCCAACAGTCATCACTTCTCTTTCATCCTCAGGCTGTGATGGCTTGATCCTCATCCAGCGGAATGATAAACGTGTAGGCTTCTTCCCCGTGGAAAAATTTAAATTGTTTACATAACAAACAGGCAGCCTGTCATCACATCTGGATGAGTTTCCAACACAACTCACACAAGCATGTTGTTTTCATATTGTCGTTTCTGTGTTTTGGTACTACAGATTGCAAAATGAGAAAAGAGAACCCTCAAATTGATATATTTCATCTCATTGGCTCTCTTGACCGGTACTTTCGTTGTCTTGTAATTATGATTTATAATGTCAGCTATAATCCACCCAAATCCATGGCAGGCGTTCCAATCAAACAATGAAAAGCAGCTGACTTGCGCTGATTGCATGGAAAGCTGCAGAATGCAAACCACAGAGGGCACAGCTGAGGCAGCCAATTTCCAAATGCATTTTGTTGGCTCCAGTGATTCTGAGCGAGGGGTAATGCTTTGGGCAATAAAGAATAAAGTGGAGTTTCAACTATTAGAACACAAAAAGTTTTTTATTTTACTGCTACTTTTTATTTGTTTCTTGGGCTTTTACTTTTTTATAGGACAAATAAGTTTGGAAACAATAGAAAAAGTAGAGGGACAGGCAAGCTGAACCCCAAAATAATAATAATGATTAAAAAAATCTCCAGTGTTGAACAGTCTTGTTTTCCAGTAAAAATATACATAAAAATAATTTTTTGAAGTTACAAATAAAATAGATTAATGGAGTAACTTTTACAAGAAAATAGCATTGGCATTTCTTTGTTATTATTGGTAAAATTTACTAGCAATTTCTGAGTGAAAATAGTTTTGGCACTATTCTTCTCCCCAGTGTATCTAAACGTCCTCCAAACAATTGCTTAAGATGCGTAAAATATTTTCAGGTCAGTACTAAATAAAAAAATAACATGCATTTTGTATGATCCCTCTTATTTTGGTAAAATAATTAGCATTTTGCAGAAGGGGTATGTAAACTTTTGACCACAACTGTATATACTGTACACACACACACACACACACACACACACACTAGTAGGGATATGGTCATCTTAGAGATATTTTAGTGCACTAGGAAGTGCAGTAGGTTGTGAATCATTATGTTTTGTCATATTGCATGTACATTTGGGATATCTTGTTCAGTTTTAAACAGGAAAAAACTGACAAAAATCTTCAAATAGCTCCCCAGCGCTGTAGACACTGATGTGAATGTCTTATCTATGTCTGTGGCTGGATTCCATTTCTACTTTCTCAGCACTTCAAAGGCCGTTTCCTGTCTCTGATACTCTCTCTCCACAACACTCTCAGTCTAGTCCGCCACCACAGCCAGTTATAAAGCATGTGCCCGAGCAGACTCCCTGCTGAAGCAATAGAAGACTTTGTCTCATTCAGAAATTTGTGGGTAGAGCCTTTCAGAACTGGATGTTTCTATTATCCACAAACTCGTTCAGCTGTTAGGAAGTTGGATATATTCTGGCCATTATCTCAGCTTCTGGCTTTCTGGGAAGAATAATGGAATGATAGAATGATTTTTGTAACTTTGCTGTTGATTTACAGCCTCTGTTGTTCCTCACTTTAGTCTTTGGGTTTTCTGAAACACATTATGGGAGCGAATGAGTGAATACTCATCGATATGATATTATGTAGGGCCCTATGATTTCTGCAGTGCAGAAAATGTGGACAGAATTGCAGAATCCAGTCATAAAAATGGAATTTACTGTTTAACTGTATAATGTTACGGAATTTGCGAAATTTTGGATGAATAAATCAAAAGTAGGTCAGTACACTTATATCAAAACATGATATGGACTAGTGTCAGTGAATATTATAGCCCAAAATACTATTTAAATACGAATCCTGCACATTCTATGTGTATCTGTGTGAATGAATGGCGCAGACGCACGGTTTTTCGTTTACTACACATGTACTGAAGCGCACATGACTCTTGCGATGTTTTCAGCCTCTGCCCCCTTAATTAATGAGTACATGAGCACAAACATAATCTCTAAAACTGCACTAAGAGTCACTTTTGGAGCATTTTACAGTTTCTTTTGAGAAAAACTATCGTCATATCATATACAAACAGAAACTTATAGGTCTTCACAGCAACCCGTCAAAATAAAAGTTTGGTTTAACTTAAAAAAACTGTGACAGAAATATATTACATCATGCAATGATAGTACTAATACTACTAATAAGTTACATAAGTTATTAAAACATATTTTTTAAGCAATATTTACCAGAAAAATTATTTACCAGAATTTATTTATTTTAAATACACAACACAGTATTTCTGAAAAACAAAAAAACAAACAAACCAATTTTTTTTTTTTTTGATACAACCAATAATTCGACATGCTTTTGATAATAAAAACCATTACATTGGAATCCAGAAAATTAATTCACAGAATTTGGTAAAAATTGAACTCAATTTGAGGGGGAAAAATGCTGTTAAATTGTGTAATTTAGTTAATTAGACATGCTTTTTGATTAATAATTTTTAATTTAACCATTTAAATAGAGTCTAGAAAATTTAAAATGGAAAAAACGGAATTTGGAAAAAAATTAAACAGATTTTATAGGGCCTTAATTATGTTGATATATGGATCACAGTACAATCATAGTGTGATATTTTTATGGTTAGTATATTCAAAATGGTGATGTATTGTGATTTAAAGTTTTTTACTTCAATATATTTGTAATATTTTGTAATGTAAACACTTTAACTGAAATATTTTGTTCTATAAAAATGATAAAACTTTGTGTTATAAAATATTGCATTACTTGTATATAATATAATATAATATAATATGTGACCCTGGACCACAAAACCAGTCAGAAGGATGGGTATATTTGTAGAAATAGCCACCAATACATTGTCAAAAAATTATCAAATTTTCTTTTATGCCAAAAATCATTAGGTTATTAAGTAAAGATCATGTTCCATGAAGATTTTTTGTAAATTTCCTACTGTAAAAAGATTAAAACTTAATTTTTGATTAGTAATATGCATTGCTAAGAACTTCATTTGGACAAATTTAATGGCAATAACAAATAATCAAATAATTTTTAGTTATAGACCACAGTTATGTTGCTGGAGGTACCATATTAAATTTTAAGTGAATTTTTAGCAATTTTAAGTGAAAACGAAGCTGTGAGGCCAGTCTTACAGGGTTCACATTGGCACAAACTGTCTAGATCACAATGTTCGTAACTTAGAACTGTCAAAACTGTTTTATGGAGTATTCTATACTACAGACATTTACTCAGTACAGTATGTTGTTAAACAACAGTAGTTTTCTTGAGCGCACTGTACATTATTATCCCTCACAGCCGCATTTTCATTACTGCCAAAAATTAAATATAGCACTACCCTAAGGCCTATAGCTTCAAACCCTGGTCTCCTAACATTTTTTTCTTAATATCTTCCTCAATGAAATCACTCACCACACACATCCTACAGATACCCCATGAACCTTGAGTGCTCTAGCATCAATTTTTCACCAAAGGCTCTTCTGCATCCTGATTGATGTGGATAGGAAGTAACAGGCCACCGCTGGCCCAGGGCGAAGGGCTTGTTCCATAAAAGTCACTAACCCTTATATGTCAATCAGCTTCTATTTGGGCCAGCATTGACTCAGGTCCCCCTCCCCCCAAATGCAGTCTTCCTCTTCCTCTGTCTGATAGATGCATGCAAGACAACACTAGCGGAAGATGTTCCATATATAGATACCTTCATAAGAGCCCTGTGGAATTTGGTTAATTATGCATGACTTAGCTCTGGCGTTGAAGTAAAGACAGTATGTTTCTAAATCAAGCTCATCAACAGATGAAAACCTTCCCCTCCCATGTTGGAGAACATGCCAGATGACTGTTTTATTTTTGTCAAGATACTCTTTCCCTCCATTTAAATGTCATCAGAGATCTCGCAATGTAAAACGATCAAGTTTAGATGTATTTGGTAGACACTATTATCCAATGTGACTTTGACATTGCTTCCACCACTTAAAGAACCTTCTCTTTGGGTTATTTTATGTATCATCCACACAGGGAATGGAAGAACTGGGGTTTTTCCATGTACTTTGTGTTTAGTCAGTGGAAAGCAGCCTCTTGGTCTGTAAAAGCTACAGCTTAACGTCTGTGGAAATCACTGAGCAGAAAGCCTTTGATCTTTAAAGAATTGAGAGCAAGGGCCTATTGATCGATACACTCTTTGCTCTTGTTCAGATCTGCATCTGTGATGTGGCCACGGCCTACAGCACACCAAAAGGATCTTCAGTCATCCCAGAGGGCCGTTGAGCGTGGAGAACCTTGCTTCGGTGTAGTTTGTGGATGATGCGATAATGCGATGATGTCTTGAAACACTTCTTGGTTTCAGAAACAGAAATGTCCCTGTTTGATTGACACAATTGAAAATGATGACACTCAAGGACACTTGGAAGATGGTACTCCAGCAGTGTGGTTACAGTGCTGACTAATGGAGGAGTGATGCTGGGTGGAGGTGTTTAGTCTGACTCAGCGTCGGGGGAGCAGAGGAAGAATCATGATTCAGCATGTGGTAGAAACGTGGTATAAATTCTTTGGTGGTTCAGAGTTTGAGTCAGTGGGATATCAGGAGTATAACAGGAGTCAAGTTGGGTTTCGTGCGGTATGAAAAGTGTTGGGTTTGGTACACTACTGTTAAAAGGTCTACTTTTATTCAGCAAGGATGCCTTAAATTCATAGTAAAGGCATTTGTAATGTTACAAAATATTGGTATTTCAAAATATGCTGGGTCATTCCGTGTCAACTCAACCAGAGGTCCAGTGTTTTGATATTGCTAATATTTTTTCTGAAGAAAGATAGACATGTATAGTGATGAAAGGCAAGATGTTAAAAGTCATGGATGAATATTAATCCACTATTTTGTAGATGGGAGTAAAAATTGCAATTTTCAGAGATTCAGAGCCAAATTACAAGGGGGTAAAAATGACTTATTTTTACACAGAGATTGATATGTCTGTTAGTAAAATCTGTTGACTTCAGCAATCTTTGTTGCATTTTGTGCCAATGGTGACCATTTAAAAATGGGGAAACGGCACTTTTCAAGTGTTTACTGCAAAGTTTGCATGTCTGTAACTCAAGAAATATTAAAGATATCTTAATGCACTTTTAGATGTTGGGTCTCAACWAACTTTACTTTTGGCATCATCATTTTTAAGGCCATGTGAGATTCGGTTCCAGAGATATTGGAATTTGGAACAGGAGTAAATTGTTAAATTGTACACATTTTCAGTAGTCAAAAACCAAACGTGTCAGATATGGGCATCTACATGAGGCTCCATGCCCAGATTGTTGAATATTACCCATTTTCAGTGGTTGAAAACTAAATGCCTCCTGACTAATGACTGATCTTTGTGTGAATGTTCACAAAACTGGACGACTTTCTGAGTGTATTTAAGCCAGGGGTGTCAAACTCCGGTCCTGGAGGGCCGCAGCCCTGCAGAGTTTAGATGCACCCCTAATTAAACACACCTGATCCAACTAATCAAGTCCTTCAGGCTTAATTGAAAACTGCATAGTATGTTTGTTGGAGCATGGTTGGAACAAAACTCTGCAGGGCTGCAGCCCTCCAGGAACTGAGTTTGACACCCGTGATATAAGCGGTAGTCTATTTTAGAAAGGAACATTTACAGAGAGTCAAAATGGCAATTTTCAACTGAGATTCAGATCCAGATTACAAGGGGGTAAAAATGACCTCAGAAAGATGGAAGCATCATAATATTATTTGTACACAGAGATCTGTTCGTAAAATCTGTTGACTTGAGCAATCTTTGCATTTTATGCCAATGGTGACCATTCAAAAATGGGGAAACAATACTTTTCAGGTTTTTGCTGAAGTTTGCATGTCTGTAGCTCAAGAAGTAGGTTATTAAAGATATCTTAATGCCTTTTTAGATATCGAATCTTAACAAACTTTCCTTTTGGCATTGCATTTTTAAGGCCCTGTGTGATTCGGTTCCAGAGATACTGCAATTTCAATATGGCTTCAGGAGAAAATTGTTAAATTGTACACATTTTCAGTGGTCAAAAACCAAATGTGGATCAGTTTGCAAAAATATACTTCTTTTCTTTTAAAGATGTGTACAGTATCTCATTTCCTTCTGTCAAAACAACTGCATTGAACATGCCTGAGTGCCATAAATAGGCCTATTCTTTTTTTTTTCAAAGTTTGCACGCTCATAACTCAAGAAGTGTTAAATATATTGCAATATGATTTTAGATTTTAGTTCTTAATGAACCTTTCTTTTGGAGTCATCATTTTCAAGGCCTCAGACATATGGGCATCTCAATGAGGCTCCATGTCCAGATTGTTGAATGTCTCCCATTTTCAGTGGTTGAAAACTCAATGCCACCTGACTGATGACTGATCTTTGTGTGAATGTCCACAAAACTGGACGACTTTCTGAATGTATATAAGTGGTAGGCTATTTTAGAAAGGAACATTTAAAAGATGAAAAATTGGAATTACGGAGAGTCAATAAATGATTAACAATTTATGATTGATTTATTTAGTCACAATAGTCTGGAATATAATTACTGGTTCCTCCCTAATGAGAATTGTTAGTTCTGTCCAGTGAGATTTCAGTGTGGGCGGGGCTACTCAGCGTGACGTTGCAGAAACCGTGGCTGATTATGACAAAAACTCAGAGAAATTTGGAAGAGATACCATTGTTTATTATGTTTCCACTTCACGTCTGCATAGACCACAGCATAACACAGGACGCTGTCATCATGAGACAGCGATGAGATCGAGATGCCAGACTGCATGTACACTTTCAGATCCCGCTGTATCGTTTGTGTCAGGAAAGGCTGCTGGACTTCACAATGAATTGACAGAGATGTAGAGAGTGTGTGTGAGCCTGTGACTCCGCTGACGTGCGTGGGCCCGGCAGGCAGCCAGGCAGCGTGCTGATCGCCTCTCTCCCCGCCCCCGACTGGACCGCTTCCCCTCGCGTCTCATTTTTCAGCTGTCCATTGATGCAGCGCACTCTGTTTCCTCCCGCCCGGCTCCACCACGTCCATTAAACATTCATACTCTGGCCATGAGATACTTCAGTACTGTACCCCAGGATACTCTCTTTCTCAGTCGCCACCTCTCTCGCTTTTCTCCCCAGCCCTCATTTTCCTCTCCTCCGCCACCATTCTTCAGAAGGCAATCAATTCAGAGCGATCGCTATCTGTGCATCCATCTCTCTCAATCTGTCTGGCTGCGCTATAGATCTGTTAAAATTAGATTCATCATTGCAACGAGTCCATGTGTTTGCTCACCGTGTGCTGCGGTGGATGCCTGGCACGGGGCGTGACGCAGGCGGGATGCTGACTGGCTGTGATGAATCAGGCCCTCCTGAGCCGCCTCCTTTCCTTCTCGTGGCATGGCGCCTACCTTCGATCAACTTTCCCTTCAAATCCAAACTATCCAACCTTCCACCCCAATCATATCTGCCCTGCCTCTTTCACTCAGAGGTCAGCCAGACCATTAAGAAGATTTAAAGGTATATTCCGGATCAAAAAATGATGCTACTTGATGCTACATACGATTTTTCAACCACTAGATGTCGCATGGGAGCACTGCATCTCAGACCAAAACAAACTTGTGCTTTGGCCACACCTCAGCCCTTCTTTCAACTACACACCTCCCCACCTTGTGCAACACATCAGGAATACTATTATGCTGCTGTAGGTAACTACTAAACCTAGCTGCTATAACCTAGGTCTAGAGCCACAAGGGGGGGGGGTTTAAATATTGCGTTAGTGGGGTCGCTTCACCCCACGGAGTTGAAAAACAACCCACAGCAACAGTGGAAAAAGTAGGCCAATTAAGCAGGAAAACTGTGGACTTGGCAACACATGGAAGTAAATATGGAGGACATAAAGTAAGCGATTATGCGTGTATTTATCACGTGATCTACTGTAGAAGCCAGCGAAATGTTGCGCAGGCAATATGAAAAATAAAGACAAGGATGTGACAGAAGAGAGCAGAGTTCTGAAACTTTTATGATATAAGCCCTCATGTTTTGCTATAGAGTTGTCACTCTAATACTTATGAGTTCTGACACATCACTGTACTTCCACTGACTACCTTTCGCAACTGTCTTGATAACTTCAGGGAAAATCTTTGAAGTGACTCCCATGAGCACAGAATTGTGACGGATGTTGTCCTAGAGCAGGGATAGGCAACTTCGGTCCTAGAGGTCCACTGTCCTGCAGAGTTTAGTTCCAACCCTAATCAAACACACACTGCCTGTAGCTTTCTAGTGATCTGGAAGACATTAATTAGCTTGTTCAGGTGTGTTTGATTAGAGTAGAAGCTAAACTCTGCAGGACAGTGGCCTTCCAGGACTGAAATTGCCTTGATCTAGTGTGATGTACAGTAAAAATCGCATAAATTCCGATAGGACTGCTCAGACTGTGGTCGCATTACAAAATCTGACCTGTATCGGATTTAGTGCCCATATGGAAGTGACCCAAATCGCAGTTGAAAAGATCAGATTCTATGTGCTTTGTGCTGTTCACACTGTCATGAGTAAAACAGATTTGAGTCACATGTGAGCAAAAAAAAAACACATTGTTGTTTTAAATGTGGCCAATATCAGATTTCCAGTGTGAACAGATCAAAATTCTGAACTGATCTGTATGCGCAAAAGAAGGATATGAACAGGGTTGCCAGGTTTTTACAACAAAATCCACCCCATTGCTTCTCAAAACTAGTCCAGTAATGTTCCGGGGCCATAATTATTGTGTTAGTGGGGTTGCTTCAACCCACAAAGTTGAAAAACAACCAGCGGCAACAGTGAAAAAGTATTCCGCGGGAAAACTGTGGACTTGGCAACATTTGCGTAGTAC
>JAHKKF010536189.1:0-11012 GCA_019740295.1 Labeo calbasu
AAACACATTAGTCTTTAATCTATGCAAACTGATATGAGATGCCCGAGGAACCTGTAATTAGCTCATTAGTAGTGGTATTTGTATTAATTAACATGTACGTATCGTTAAAACCAGTTAAGTATGCTGATGCCATAGAGGGAAATGTGAATCTGGCCTCAGTGGGCAGCGGAGACTTTTTTGAGGAATACATTACAGTTGCCGTGGGCTCGGGTATTCATCAGCCTCAAGTCAGACAGGTCATTCATTCTGCAGCTATAAAAGGCATCATTATACAGCCCTAAATACACCATTTGAAAAACATTTCTCACATTTTAGCTTTGCCTTATTTGGGATCATCTGAGAATTTGTTCATTGACGCACCGATATCGCTATCCCGGCATCACCTTAATTAAACATCTAGACATATCTCCTAATTAAAAACCTTTTCAAGCCTTTTCAATGTCCTCCTGGAAGAAAAGGCCTGTTTTTCTTGCCCGTCTCCTCTCCAGCATTTTTCTGCCCCCTCCAAAGACTTTAATTGAATGCTCATATAGTGCGTTCTCTGTAGGTGAGTCGGGCGGGACAAAAGGCAGGGCAGCCGACGGGATGAAAAGGATGTCGCCAGCTTGAGGAGCCTTTCTACAAACGCACTCATTAACAGATGAAAGATCTGCGCTCTACATATTCCTCTAATTCACGCCGCAACAGGTGCAAATCAAAAAATGATTGTGTCTTGGTGATATGACTCTTTGACCCTGTTTGTTGGTACAACACTCTCAAAGGACTGTTTTTTCTTTTTTTTTAATGTTTGCATGTGCGTGCAGGGCTTTGTGTGAGTGGAGACTTTTTATTATGAAGTATCCTTAAAGGACTGCTGTGCACTGTTCAAATCCATCAGAATAACTGACGTACTGCATGAATTCAGCAATATGTATGTTCATACATTTTTTTAAGGGAAGTAGGACGTTTCATACAATGGAGTCCGGAAGCATGTAGCTCCTTATGAAGCCCAACAATATAGTATTAAAGAAGGTCCAAGAATAAAACATCTCAGTCTATGCTCCCGGTTTCCATGCAACTTGGAATAAAAGGTTGAGCAAAAAGGTGGAGTGATAAAATAATGCGCAATCTTTTCATAGAATAAAACAAGTACATGGAAATGGCAAAGACAGAAAAAGACAGAGACAGAGATTTCTGAAGAAAATTAATTTGAAAATTTGTCTTTTATACAAAGTTAGTCAGCGTTTCAGATTTTGTATTTTTTTTTTAATTCAACTTTAAAATAATTGTGCATGCATGAATGAATGAATGAATGTATGAATACCTGCTAGTTACATTACCTTACTTTATCAGTTTTTCTCTCCCTTTGGACGTTTTTATTCTTATAGTGAAGACGGAAGATAGGAAATATTAAGAATAAGAGGCAGGAATGAGAATGGGAAATTTGTCATTCAAAAATTACTGATTTTTTTCTCTCTCATACAATGAATCAAAAACTAAAGCAAAGCAAGTTTATCTTAACCTGTGCCCATCTGGTAACACTTGAAAAGCGCTTTATTCTTCCGCTACTGTGACTTTATATTAAGTACTACAGAAATGCATACACATCATACAAACTGATTGTCATTAAAGTATGTGGCACATTCTGGAAGTCATTTATTCTTAGCTTCCCATTGTTAAAATGATTCACAAGAAAGTTCCTCTTCAGAATGCCGTTGATTTCCCACAGATATTGAGGACTGTTCCCTCAAGGTTGAACAGGAAAAATAGTGCCCTTCAAGAGGCTCCAAATGCTTTATTAAATTACATCTTATATAGAAAGGCAAGCAAAGCATTTTTGGTTTATATATATTGTTAGCATCCACATACATCTCAACAGATCTATTAGTGTTAAATAGTAAGGTGGAAGTAACAGTGAATGTACTGTATATCTGAAGTGATTTATTGTTGCAGCTAAAAAATGCAGCTAACATAAAACACACACACACACACACACACACACACACACAGAAACATAAACACAAAAACATGATAACACAATAAAAAAACATGATTTCTGTTTTTACAAAAAACTCTTTCATATATAAAAACATAGTCATATATAATATAATAAATTAATGTAACTACAAGACCAAATGACTACTGTCATATATATATTTATTATATTATATATATATATTTATTTATTATATATAATAAAGTCATGTCCATTTATTTTTATATGTATATATATAATATGCCTCCTCTCTCTCATACACACCATACAAGCTAAATATAATTAAATAATTAAACATATAATTAACAATAGAATTAATATATAATAAACTACATGACTGACTACTATATATAGTATATACAGACATGCTAAACAATTTAAATAATGAAATATATCAATATATATATATATATATATATTATATAATAAATATTATATTATATACACAATGTATATACACACACTTCACAATTAAAATAATGAAATATGTAATTAAAAATAATTGTGTGTGTATATATATACATATATATAATATTATATAAACACAGTATGTACACACACATGCTAGACAATTAAAATAATGAAATATATCATTAAAAGAAAAACTGAAATAATGTATAATATTGTAAACGTGGTAAACAATTAAAATTATATATTTATGTGTGTGTGTGTATAGGAAGAGTTTACTTGCAAAAATTAATTTTTTTACATTTTTCAAAAATCATGTTTTTTATATTATGACCTTAAAATATCATATTTTTATTGTGTTAGTTAGCTGTATTTTTTAAGTTATGTTTACTTAATCAAAATAACCCAACTGCAGTTTGATTGAGATTAATTGGAATGCATAATGAAAAACTTGTTTTTGCAAATGAAAACTTCATATATATATATATATATATATATATATTTCATATAATATATAAACATTGTCTTAATATTTGTGATAGAGATTTATCTCGGCACATCTCTACCACCCCATTGAAAAGCGCCCCGTCACACCTGGCCATGTTCGCCCAGACATCACATGTCTTGCCTTCACTGAACCTCATCTGGGCTGCCATAGAGACTTGGGACGTCTTCACAAAAGAGACACTGACACAGGCCAGTGCGGCAAAGGGCCGTAACAAAGAGACAAGGGGGATGGGGGACGTTCATTTTGCTTGACACACACAGTCAAAAACGCAATAGCGAAATATCAAAAAACCACACAGAACAGCAACAAAAACCCTCATGTGATTCTGCATGTACTGCATCAAACTCAGTCAGCCGCAAATGATATGAGCACCCAGGAGGATGTTTGCATCTTAGGTTTCAATAGTGTTTGTACCTACATTATTTGGAGATTTTGTACACATATTATTTGCTCCTCGATGCCGAGGCATGAGCGTGGAGGAACATATTCATTTGATTTCACCCATTTGACACTTTCATTCCATTTGCATCAAGTGGCCCTCAATGGGCGTCTCACCTCCCGCTCTAATTAAAATGATGTTATGAATAGACTCCTTTCACTCCACCCAGCTAATTGATAAACGTGCAAAGACTCCATCTCCAAAACACCCTCCGTCGAATGGAGATCATACAGGGCAAAAGCAGGAGAGGAACCAGCTGGATGCTCAGTGTTTGCATAAAGCGCGTTAGGGTTCGCGCTGACACGATTAAGAAAGCTAACGACTGCGTTCGCAAATATTTTTGCCTTAAAAAGAGGGGTGCACAAAAGAGGTTAAGCTGTTTTGGCCAACCTGATAACCATAAAGGCACTGGAGAAACATTGCAAAACAAGTCTTATTTGAAAAAGTACATTCATTTTGTTCTATGACCAATCTGAAAGGATGTTTACATATTTTTTTTTTTTTGAAAATGCGTTCTTGGAAGCGCAACGCCAAGGCCAAGATTCTCATTCTGAAACTGTTCAATGAAGTTCCTCTGGATAAAGATGTCTGCCAAATGCATTAATTTATGTTGTAAAGGGTAGTAACAATTAAAAAGGACACAACAAATCAACTCTCAAGACTGTTTGGGGGTAAATTATTCGCTAAGTTCTGCGCTGGCCTTGACGCGATACAGAATTACATGCTGATATTTACTGTACATCTGTGCTGTATCTGAGAGAAACAAATTGATGTCAGCCATTGAAATCGAAGCATGGTCAAGACCCTCTCGTGAGCCTTGAACAGGTAAACGACATTACGTGGCTTAAGAACATTATAATTACCGTCTGTCTGTGCAGTAAACATTTTGTCAAGATGCACTTAAGATATTTATTTCGTTTTGTAGAGCATCCAAATAAAATCTCTGCCAGTTTAACTTAGAATTTGTTTCATTTTAAGCATTAAATCTATCTATCTATCTGTTTATCTATCTATATCTATCTATCTATGTCAGTGCACAGTGCCGCAGGAGCTTCTCTGTCAGGAAGCCCATGAGAGATTCCCTCACACATTTACCACCAATGAGAGAAATGCCCACAATGCTCTTCAAATACTGTTACAGTGGCCTGCTGCTCACTCCAGGTTAGGACACATGCAGTTGTGGAATTCTTGAGCTTCTTGTTAGTCAAAACCTATGAACTGATAGACAGCCTTTGGCTGTGAAGAACTGTGGGGAAAACTGTGAAGGCCCAAAGGAAATACAGGTAATTAATTATAATCAGCTTTGAATGTCAGAACAATGAAATAGATGTCACAGGGTTTATACAGACAAGCCTCAGGTGTGAAAATATCAACCCAAATAAAGATTATATCAGTTCTGATACAAATATCAGTTTTGTTTTCCAATAAAATATAGTTTTCCAAAAAGATAATATTTAGATAATATAACTTTTTCTTACCTGATTTGATAATTAAGTATAATTATGATAAATTATATGTATATAATGTTAAATAATGTATAAATATAATACATTTTTATGGGGTTTACGCCTTTTCCCCAGTAGAATAAGAACATTTATTCACCTTATTATTCAACGCAGAAGTAAGCCGTTTTCTATGAATGTGCAAGACTTCCGGTTTATTAACCGCTGTAGGGAAATGGCGCGAATAATAACAAAGTGTAGTAAACGGTAAAATGGTTTGCACTACAAACCACCCTGTTCATAATTAAGATAATATATTAAAATAACATGGCAAGACACACCAGTTTGCAATATCAAGCAGCAAAACAAGCTGTTTTGTACGGCTAAAACAGTTTGAAGACCGGAAGCCTCGTAGATAAAATGTAGGAATGACCGCACCCGTTTTTACTGGAAAAATAAGGTGGATATATTATCTGAAAAGAAGTTGTATTATTTTATATTCACAATTTTGCTTCACAGGTTAATGTTTTACTGCAAAACAAGCAAAAACCGCTGAATAAAAATACATATTTTTGGCTTTTCCTTTTAGGTCCGCTAAAATAGTAGCTTTTTGTTTTAAATTTACGGTTATTTATTAACCCGGTGCTTTTATACGAATGTCCTACAAATAAGGGAACTTACAATAAAAAATGTCAACATTAAAACACGTTTTAACGTTTAATGTTAGTCAAACCAGATTCAAATGGCTGTGATGTATTCAAATACTGTACATCTTTTATACATCATTTTATACATCATTATAATGTATTAAACGGCCAAAGCGTTTCTGAACAGGTTTATGAGATGTAGATCTCTTGCACTACACTGCCCCTATGTGGACATAAAGCACCTAGCATACTACTTTTGCAGAAGACATAATGATGTATGTGGCATTAAGAGAGAGTCATTAAATAGAAAACAGGAATTGGACAAAAAGATGGAGAACCAAATTAGTTAGCACTTCTTCTCCCCATATGACAAAATGGATGCAATTGATCAAAAAATGTCAGGTCAGGTTATCTTAATAATGGATTAGTCTCTTACAAACATGCAGTTTTTCACTTAACAAGATATTAACTGATGGATGTTTTTAGCAGCTGTTTGGACTCTCATTCTGACGGCACCCATTCACTGCAGAGGATCCATTGGTGAGGGAGTGATGTAATGCTAAATTTCTCCAAATCTGTTCTGATGAAGAAACAAACTCATCTACATCTTGTACAGCCTGAGGGTGAGTACATTTCCAGCAAATATTAATTTTTGGTTTAATTATTCCTTTAAAGGAGAAGTTGACTTCCAAAATGAAAATTTTCTGATAATTTCCCCCCATGTCATCCAAGATGTTCATGTCTTTCTTTCACTGAAACTGCATTTTGGACCTTCAACCCGTTGGCCACCATTGAAGTCCACTATATGAAGAAAAATCCTGGAACGTTTTCCTCAAAAACCTTAATTTCTTTGCGACTGAAGAAAGAAAGAACATCTTGGATGACACTGGGGTGAGTAAACCATCAGGAAATTTTCATTCTGGAAGTAGCCATACCTTGTTATTGGTCAAGATTTAGGCTATGCGTCTATACGGAAAAGTGATCTTAAGGCCTCTTTAACTCATTACATTGGCTATTGACGCTTATAAAGTTATCAGACAATCTGTTAACGAACCCCTATTGGGAAATCTAGTCAAAAGCGTCCTCTGCAAACTGTACACAGTGATAAAGTTCCTTCATGGATGTGTTGCTACAGATGCTGTAGGGCTTTTTCCTCTCAACCCTGAAATCTCAAGTGTTGAGGAAACACTTCTACTGCGGAGTTGGTCCTGGCGATAACGTGTTAACTATTGCTGTCTAAAATGCAATCTGCATAGCTGTGTGCCGCTTGGCACTGAGGCTCTCTGTGTGAGCAATGAAAGCACAGTGAGGCTGCATTAATTAAAAATACAGTAAAAACAGCAATATTGTAAAATATTATTGTCATTTCAGATAACCGTTTTCTATTAAAATATGTGTTCAAATGTAATTTATAACTGTGATGCAATGCTGAATTTTCAGCCTCATTATTTCAGTCTTTTGTGTCTCATGATCCTTCAGAAATCATTCTAATAAGATGATTTGTTGCCTTTGAAATTTTTTTTTCTGATATTGTAAAAAATAGACATGACCTAGACTGTATGTCTGTCCCTCATGGCCTCATTTTTATTCACATTAAATTACATAAAGAATTTAACGTAAACAATAGTATACAATGGTATTATCACTTTTCATTGCTGTCAAATAAACCTTGCTAACCTACAACCACAGCTAGAGGAAATGAGCTTTAGTGAACCCTGCTGGTTGATTAGAAATGTACATTTAATGTTAAATTAAACAAAGTTGGCATGAAATTACCCAGTGGATACAAAAACATTGTACATACAGAAGCAATCTGGGGTCAGTAAGATTGGTTGATTTAATGATTTTTAATGAAATTAATACTTTTATTCGGCAAAGGTGCACTGAATTGATCAAAAGTAACAGTTATAAAATATTTCTTCTCAAATCAGCATATTAGAAAGATTTCTGAAGGATCATGTGACACTGAAGACTGGAGTAATGAAGCTGAAAAATCAGCTTTGCATCAAAGGAATAAATTACATTTAAAACATATTGAACTAAATAAACAGTTATTTTAAATTGTAATAATATTTCATAATATTACTGTTTTTACTGTATTTTTAATTAAATAAATACAAACTTTAGTCAAAAGTTTACATACAGAGTCTGCAAAATGGTAATTATTTTACCAAAATAAGAGGGATCATACAAAATGCATGCTATGTTTTATTTAGTACTGACCTGAATAAAATATATCACATAAAAGACATTACATATAGTCCACAAGAGAACATAATAGAAGGTTCAAACTTCTTTCAAAAACCATAATTGGTATGTACAATGAATGATTGCTATATTCATAGATGTGAATTAAGATTTGAAAGCTGTTGTAAGAAGAGTGTCAATGATTATAAAAGCGCAAGGAGTAAATATGATTGTGAGAGTAGTCAGTTAAGCACACATTACTGCACTAAACCCATCTCTCTCTGACACACACACACACACGGTCATAATTACACAGGATCTGTTGATCTTTGCTCTACCAGAGCTGCATATGGAGTCTCCCTGCCTAATGCAAAGTTCTGGTTAAACATTGTCCCAAAGTTTGCGTTCTGCCTTCTGTTGTTTTTACACTAAAGCCCAGGCAATTGTTGGAGGCATTATTGACTTTGTAATTAAACTATTTTAACGTCAGGATTTTGTAATCATTACATTTCAAGCCATCTGTTCCTGTCCGAGGCCCGAAATGGATTTTCCCTTTGAGGAGATAAAGGCCAGCACAATGTGGCCTGTTTTATCATTTATCGTCACGTCTTTACACACAGACAAATGCTGAAATCCTCTTCCGAGCCGTGCGAGTTTGCACCGGCACCGTACATACAAATATATTATGATGCAATTATATCATTTCAGCCGATCTGATTATGGATTTATTAGCATCCATCTGCTCAAAGACTAACAAAGCTGAATTTAAAGAACCCAGGGATGAATAAACCACAGCAAGAGTCACAATGTATGAACAGCTTGTGGCCTGGATTCGTTTTTTTAGTCAACACCTTTATCAACTTGTATGTTAACCTAGTTAACAAAGCAGAAATCAATTAATCTCTTAACATTAAGATAACACCCAAATTTGAT
The DNA here is from genome assembly GCA_019740295.1 of Labeo calbasu. Lineage (NCBI taxonomy): Eukaryota > Metazoa > Chordata > Actinopteri > Cypriniformes > Cyprinidae > Labeo > Labeo calbasu. Next base: position 8,540 of record JAHKKF010536189.1, read on the forward strand.
CCACAATTATGCTTCCATCTTAAAATGTCCTTACTGTGATGTTATAATGAACTAAAACTACACTTTTTAAAAAATAATCTAAATTTCAGATTAAATAAATAAAATGAAAATTAGAAATGTTACCTTGGCAAAAAAAAGGTTAAAGCATTAAATTGGAAATATTTGTCTGTCTGCACTTCAAGAAACCCTAGAAATAGTTATGTTACTAATTATATTACTATTCAAATATTTGGGGTTGGTAAGATATTTGTTTTCTTGTTTTAGTTTTTTTTTTTTTTGAAAGAAGACTCTTATGCCCACCAATGTTGCATTTATTTAATACAATAAAAACAGTACTTTTAAAAAAAAATATTATTAAAGTAACTGGTTTATGTTTTGATATGTTTTAAAATGTATTTTAAATTAAATCTTACAATTAAATAATAATACCTTACAATTAAATCTCCTTGGTGTGAACCATGGTTATTATACATGTGTAATTGAAAAATAAAATAAAATAAAATAAAATAATAAAATAAAAAGTACTAACCAAAAATTCTAACTAAACTAAAACTAATGTAAAACTTAAACAGAAACAAATTCAACTTAAATAGTAATATAAAAAATAATTAATTAAATAACAAAAGCACATGACAAAATTACTATAAATTAAGTACAAGTAAAATAAAATAAAACAATAATTACTAACCAAAAATTCTAACTAAACTAAAACTTAAACAGAAACAAATATTAAAAAACAACTAAATAAATAACAAAAGCACATGACAAAATTACTACAAATTAAATGAAAATAAAATAAAATAAAATAATAAAATAAAATAAAATTACCTACCAAAAATTCTAACTAAACTAAAACTAAAATAACACTTAAACAGAAACAAGTAATAGCAATACTGTAATATATAAAAAAATAATAATTAAATAACAAAAGCCCATGACAAAATTACTACAAATTAAATAAAAATTAAAATTAAAACTGAAAATATAAAATTAAGCTAAGTGGAAATATTAATAAAAACTCCAATAGTATAGAAATAAAACTAAAATAACACTGGTGTGAACAGGCCTTCATTACATTTAATCTGAACATCTGCTGTCAAAGTCTGCTCTATTAATGTCCTTCTGCTGCTTTCATGCTTGTCTCTTTTTAATGACTGCATTAGTAATGTCCTTTATGGATAAATGCTTTTTCCAGGAAAGATATCATTTGAAACTGAAGGCTGATCATCTTTAGTTATGTGACTCTTTTGGTGGAAACATCTATGAAACAATATCAAATGGTCAAAGTGTAGATAGTTTTACTTTGTGGTTTATTAAATAATAAATTTAGACCAGAATAAAGAGAGCATTTATATATTATATATATATTTTATTAGTATATACAAGAATGCCAGATCAAGAACAATGATAAAATGGTATTTTATACTACAAAACCTTAAATAAAAGATATAATTGAGCCATTACCTGTCACAATCCTAACTGTTAGCACAAAGAAACAATAAATCAGTTAGCCTGTTTGCAATGTAATTGGCAATGAAAAATATGCTGTAAGATATACAGATGAGCTAAAACATGTCTCACCTTCTGTGAGTATAGCAGAGATGCTGAATTACAGATAAGGTTTCAGTCAGGACGGCCCACCAGTTGACCCCATGAACACAGTGTTAATGGGGGGCAGAGACGACACCATTTCTCTGATCTCTGTGGTTCCCTGGAGAGGCAGCAGTGCGTTCTGGGAGTGATAAGGAGCGGGGGTTCCATACATGCAGGGTGTCGAGACGGAGCAGGAATGAGCGATGCTGGATCCTGAAAAAAGACAAAATAAGGAAGATAATGCGTAATTATGCAGTAATGAAAGATATTATGTACAGTTGAAGTCAAAAGTTTACATACAGAATCTGCAAAATGTTAATTATTTTACCAAAATAAGAGGGAACATACAAAATACATGTTATGTTTTATTTAGTACTGACTTGAACTGACCTGAAAGACGTTTGCATATAATCCACAAGAGAAAATAATAGTTTAATTGATAAAAAAGACCCTGTTCAAAAGTTTATAGAAGGTTCAAATGCTCACTAATGCACCAGACTAAAAACACAATGCATTAAGAGCCGGGAGGTGAAAACTTTTTGAATTTAAAGATCAGGGTAAATTTAACTTATTTTGTCTTCTGGGAAACATGTAAGTCTTCTGTAAATCTTCTGTAGCTCCCGAAGGGCAGTACTAAATGAAAAAAATATGATGTTTAGGCAAAATAAAAATAAAAAAACATACACATCCTCATTCTGTTCAAAAGTTTTCACCCCCCGGCTCTTAATGCATTGTCTTTCTTTCTGGAGCATCAGTGAGCGTTTGCACCTTCTGTAATAGTTTCATATGAGTCCCTCAGTTGTCCTCAGTGTGAAAAGATGGATCTCAAAATCATACAGTCATTGTTGGAAAGGGTTCAAATACACAAAAATGCTGAAAA
>JAHKKF010536189.1:11062-23572 GCA_019740295.1 Labeo calbasu
AAATCATACAGTCATTGTTGGAAAGGGTTCAAATACACAAAAATGCTGAAAAAGCAAAGAATTTGTGGGACCTGAAGGATTTTTCTGAAGAACAGCAGGCAGTTCAACTGTTCAGGACAAACAAGGGACTCATGAACAACTATCACTAAAAACAAAACAAAACTGCTGTGGATCATTCAGGTAACAACACAGGATTAAGAATCAAGTGTATGTAAACTTTTGAACGGGGTCATTTTTATAAATTCAACTATTATTTTCTGTTGTGGACTATATGTGAATGTCTTTTATGTGAAATATCTTACTTAGGTCAGTACTAAATAAAAAATAACATGCATTTTGTAAGATCCCTCTTATTTTGGTAAAAGAATGAACATTTTGCAGATTCTGCAAGGTGTATGTAAACTTTTGACCTCAGCTGTATCAAAATGGCCAAAAATAGCTATGCATAAAGGCTTTATTAAATATATATGGGAGGCTGGAGCTAGCTGTCACACTATGTATAAGCACATACCTTAAAGGACACCTACATGCAAAATTTACTTTTACATGTTGTTTGAACATAAATGTGTGTTGGCAGTGTATGTACACAACCACCCTATAATGATAAAAAATCCACCCGCTCCTTAGTTTAATCCCCATAAATCATAAGTAGTGTCTCAGAACAAACCATTTGAAGAGACATAACCAACAATGTTTTTGTAACTTGTGTGTTTTTAACATAAACTTGTGTATTTGATCGTTTAAGCGCAATAAGACACGAAAGAGAACTTAGTTTAGTACTCACATGCCATGCAAAAGCATGACTCTTGTTATGTCAGTGTGGTTTTTAGAGTGTTTAGCTGTTATAGGTGCTGAGTGTGACAACTAGCCCCGGTTTCCCCTAAAAGGATTTCTGTGCTCACCTGCTGTGTGTGTGCCCATTGCGGACAGTTCAGTGTAGTAGGGTCTTGTTGTCTTCCTGCTCGTGTCGTCCAGGATGTTCAGAGGGTCGTGCACTTCAGCATAGGCCGAAACGGAGCGAATACTGCTTACGCTGCTGATAACTGACACATGCTGATCGATAAACGTGCCCATCCTCTGAGCGTCCACATACCCGCTACTGCTGTAATATCCTGGTCAGAGGAAAGACAAGCATAATTTATTGTCTGTTCTCTTTATTATTAGTGTTTTTATTATCATAAATTTTATGCCTGTCTGGACTATATCTGTACTTTCTGTCCCGGAAGCTCCTGACACCAAGACAAATTCCTTGTGTCTATGTAAACACATTCGGCAGTAAAGTTGGTCTGATTCTGATTAATGTTTCAATAGGAGAACATTTAAAAACAATGTCATATTTACCTTTTTGAGCAGCATACTAACATAAGTAAGATAAACTATGAACCTTTTCCTCTAAGGTTAGTTTTTGGGCTTTGCAAATGTATACTAGAGATAAATCTATTGGGAAAAAACATAAGGTAAATTTTTAATTAAATCTTTTTATTTGTTTTGTTTTCCTCATTCATACTTTTTTGTCATTTTTGCCACTTTTTTAAATAGGAACAGTGAAGAGATGGCAGGACATGAATATACAGAATAGGGAAAAATAGAAATATGACATGAGCTAGACTCGAACCTGCATTACCTGCATAAGGACCAAAGTTTATAGTGTGCACTAAATACTAGGACAAGCCTGTTGAGTCATATTCTTTACCTTTTATTATTTAATTTAATTTAATTTGATTAGATTTTCTAAAAAATAAAACAGTAATATTACAATGAAAACATTAATATTGTGAGCTATTATTACAATTTAAAATAACTGTTTTCTATTTGAATATATTTTAAAATGTAATTTATTCCTGTGATGAAAAAGCTTGAATTTTCAGCATCATTACTCCAGTCTTTAGTGTCACATGATCCTTCTGAAATCAGTCTTCTAATAGGCTGATTTGCTGCTCAAGAAACCTTTCTAATTATTGCCAATTTTGAAAACAATCTTATTTCTGTAAGATTTTCTGATAAATAGACATTATTCAGAGTAGAAGATGTCTTAACTGTCACTTTTGATTAATTTAATGCATCCATGCTGAATACAAATATTTTTCTTGCTTTAAAAAATTACTTATCCCAAATTTTAAACAGTAGTGTATATTTTTTATAAATGTATGTAATGCACTCTTAGTTGCCAATAATAACTCTTTTCTCACCATTGTGCCCAGAGCTGCAAACTGGGCCTGTACATCCATCTCCACTGGCAGCACTTCCTCCAAAGCTGTATCCAGTGGAATCCAGCAGCTGTACACCCTCAGTATCCATCACAGGGTCACCTGAGGCTGCGTATCCAGTCGCTGCAACCCTTGAGCTGTAGGGGGACACGGTGCAGCTGTTGCTGAAGCAATCTTTGGTCAGTTGGTGTCCAGAGAAGGGTGCGTAGCGGCTGCTTTCAGCACGAGCCTGATAGGCTGATGTTGGAGTGTGAGTCTGAGCTCTGAACACAGGCTGGTAGTAAGAGGAGTTTGGGTAGGAGCCAGAACTTGTATTGTGCAGACTCTGGTACATGGTGTCGGAGAAGGCCTGGCAGGCCACTTGGGGCTGGATGGGGCAGCTGCTCTGCGGCCTCACAGCCATCGGGCCCTGGTTGATCACGCTGCTACGGTTGATCATGGCTGGAGAGATCGGAGGGGTCATCAGGGGGGCGCTGTTCTGCGAGTAATCCATTTGACCTTAAAAATATTAGTAGTTGTATTAATATGAATTATTATATTAGAAATTTTCACTCAGAAATTGCTATTTCACAATTAAAGGGATAGTTCACCCAAAAATAACAATTCTGTCATTAACTACTTTCCCTCATGTCGTTTCAAACCCGTAAGACCTTTGTTCATCTTTGGAACACAAATTAAGATATTTTCTTATTAAATAGAGCCTTCTGACCCTGCATAGACAGCAATGTAACTGAAATAAAAGCTTTCGGATTTGATCAAAAAATATCTTAATTTGTGTTCTGATGATGAAGGGTATTTAATGACAGAATTTTTATTTTTGGGTGAACTATTCCTTTAATTACAAGGAAACAGCAACACTTTGAATTAAATGTGAGATTTAGAAGTAGAACGGCTGAAATAGCTTTTTATATTGTAAAACATACTTCAAGAAACTTTAAAATAGAAGGGTTCATGTTAAAAGATTTATGCATTTCTCCTCCAAAATGATGCTATTAATATAACACTGAAATAGTGAAATGAAGAATTTCCTTATAGAGAAAAAGATTTACAACATTAATATTGTAATGTAAATAATTATATTATTAATATTAAATATTAACTAATTATAATTAAAAGACAATAACAGCATCATTTTGGAGGAGGAATGCATATTTTAAGACAAACCTAACTATATGGTAAAAAATGATTTTCCAAAGTTGTTAGTAAAATAAAGATTAATGAAGTATATTTTACAAGAAAATACTATTTCAGTCTTTCTACTTTAAAATTTAATGTTTAATTCAACGTGTTGCCATTTCTTTGTAATTAATTGTTAAATCTACTAGCAATTTCTGTATGAAAATTGTTTATACACTAAATTTGCTTCCAAATATGAGCTTTGAAGTTGTAAAGCAATGATATAGAAAATATTATTACATTCTTTATTTATTAATGTTTAAAAATCTTGTTAAATATTTTTTAATGCCCTACACTAAATAAGGGTTCCAAAAGGGTGTTTTTGCAGTGAGGTCATTGAAGAACCATTTTTGGTTCCCCAAAGAACCTTTCAGTGAACAGTTCCTAAAAGAACCAGTCTTTTAGATAAAGAAACTTTTCTGCATTCAAAAAGTTCCATGGATGTTCAAGGTTCTTCACAGAACCATTGATGCCAATAAAGAACCTTTATTTTTAAGAGTGTAGTCTTTGGTTTCAAACTGATTCATCAAATCTTTCCATCAAAGAATTGCATATCCTTATGGAGAAAATAATAGGAAAATACTTTTTTTCACTATATTAAACGTGATTATGTCTATAATTGATGTGAGCTGCTGTTTCCAAGTACCAGATATAGTAAAGTTGTCCGGATCGGTGCTATGGTACACAACAGTACCGGTCCCGAGCCCCTGCTGTGCAGCTGTGAGCGACAGGAAATCATGTTCTGGTGGGTTCTCGTCCTTAACAGTCGAATCACTGGACGCCACACCAGATTTATTCCGATTGGCCAAGAAACAGGAACTTGGGGAGGCGGTGAAAGTAGCCTTGCTAGCATCTGTCAAAATTAAAAGATCAGAGATAATTAGGTTAAAGACATTTTAATATACACTACTGTTGAAACATTTGGAGTCAGTTCCACATTTTTGTATGTTTAAGAAATGAATACTTTTATTCAGCTAGGATGCATTAAATTGACCAAAAGTGATAGTAAAAACATCCATAATATTACAAAATATTTTCTGTTTTTTTTTTTCCTATTCATAAAAGAATCCTGAAAAAATGTGATCACCATTTCCACAAAAATAAGCAGCACAATTGTTTTCAGCACTGATAATGATAATAATAGTTCTTGAACTCCAAATCAGCATATTAGAATGATTTCTGAAGGATCATGTGATACTAAAGACTGGAGTAATGATGCTCAAAATGTAGCTTTGATCACAGGAATAAATTACATTTTATAACATATTACAATAGAAAATAGTTATTTTAAACTGTAATATTTATTTATGCTTTTACAGCATTTCTGATCAAATAAATGCAGCCTTGGTGTTTCAAAAACATTAACAAATAATACTTTTTAATGGTAGTGTAGAGTAAAATAACAAACTAATAAAAGGCCTACTAATACGCCTATAACTAAAACTAAATTATTGGGGTACCTGCACTCCTCATGTATTTCTCCAGTAGATTCTGAAGGTCTTGCTCCTTGTCATTGTTGAACTGTGTTTCAATGGCTAGCAGGATGTACTCATCCAAAAGCATCCGAATGAGGTGGAACGAGCCTGTAGTCATAGTGTTAAAAGTGATTAAAAGTAGCTTTACTTAGATGCACACAAACTCTGGTTTTATTCAGAACAGCACACTACTTGTCCTATTTTTGCAGTTTATGTTATAGTACTCCTGAATGACTGATTATACAAAAAAACACACTATGCAGGGTACTCAATCCCACAATGCAATGCGCACAACCTGACTTTCCCACGGATTTCAGCAAGTTATTGCTGAGGTCAAATGTGTGGCCTTCCAGGTGACACTGTTTGGCTTGTGAACACCTGTAGGGTCATCAAATGTTAGGAACACTGAGAAAGGTCGCTCCCTAATCAGGGCACGCACACGTGTCACAAGATAAAGCTTTGTTTGTACAGGCTTTTATGGCTCATTCTCCGCAGTGGATCCCCAGCTAAAGAGCCTGAACGAACAGTACAGATTTATGCTCCAATTATACCTAGAGAATTCAAAAGCAACTGAATTAGATGAATGCATGCTAAAGGTTTACCAAAACTAGTCGCATTGTTTAGAGTGAGATTGTGCATCACTCGTGCTCCAAAAAAACTCCACTTCAGAAGGAAATCTTGAGCTCGCTTCTTCACCGACCGTCCATTTTGTTTGCTGGGCTAGAAGACAGATGATATGCAATTTAATATTATCAGTCACGGCTAGCTGGGATACTCTGAGAGTGTAAATTCGACCAACCTTAATAACTTTCTGCTCGACCACTGAGTCCAGCCATTCAATGAACGACTCTACCGTGGCGTTTTTCCTCAGGAGGTCTTTCAACTCTTGAAACACTGAAATGGAGTCATCTAGCAAACAAGATCAAGAAACCATGAATATATTTTGAGGCTCAGCATGTGAGATAAAAAAACATTTAAATGTTTGACTGCCAAGCTATTAGTAACTCACATTCAGAGTAGAAGTCTGAATCCTGGTCATTTGTGATTGAAAGAAGTGCTTGAGAACCAATACTGTTCAGATCCACCTTATCAATATCATTCACCATAGAAGTCACTACGTTCTGGTCAAAAAGTGCAGGTCTTGCAATCTGAAAATGTATAAATCTATTATATTTGCACTTTTATTTATAAAATGATCAAACGCTTTAAAAGATTTATTGATGCATTGCACATATCTACCTGTGCAAGATGTAAAAATGAGGTCTGTCTCTTTAAGGAGGACACAAATCGTCGCGCTATCGGCAGTTTTTTTTCTGAGAGGATTTCTGGAAGATTCTCCAAGGAAGATACCATCCAGTGTTCCCAGTGCTTGGCAAAATTTCGAATATCTGCCAAAAGACTGGAGATATTTTCCTAAATTCACTCAAAAACACTTGACGATATCAAATTCAACATCTCCTGAATTCACTGCATATAAACCAAATGTGAACTACATAATGTAGTGATTTAATAGACAAACCTCTCTGGCATGTCCTGCATTGTAGCAGGGATGAGAACATCAGTCAGAACCTGTGAAAAACAATTCAGCCAGTTTGTCGGTCAAACATGATGTGACAAATGTGACCCTGGACCACAAAAGCAGTCATAAGAAGCGCAAGTATATTTGTAGCAGTAGCCAACAAAACATTGTATGGGTCAAAATGATCGATTTTTCTTTTATGCCAATTAAGTGAAAATCATGTTCCATGACCATAAATATATCAAAACATTTTGATTAGTAATATGCATTGCAAAGAACTTCATTTGGACAATGTTAAAGGCGATTTTCTCAATATTTCGATTTTTTTGCACCCTTATTAGATTCCAGATTTTCAAATAGCTGTATCTCAGGCAAATACTGTCATATCCTAACAAACCATACGTCAATTGAAAGCTTATTTATTTAGATTTCAAAAAATGTAAACAAATTATGACAAGTTTTGTGGTCCAGGGTCACAAATATGAGCTACGTGATTAATCACATCCAAAATAAAAGTTTTTGTTTACATAATATATGTGTGTGTACTGTGTATATGTATTATGTATATATAAATACACACACATGCTTGGATGTATTAAACAATTTTATGTTTATATATTAAATATATTTATATTTAATATTAATTATATGAATAAAAATATATATTGTAATATATATGTAAACACATGTGAATATTTCCAAATATATATATACTGTATGTGTGTGTATTTATATATACATAATAAATATACACAGTACACACAAATATATTTTGTAAACAAAAACATTTATTTTGGATGCGATTAATCGCGATTAATTGTTTGACAGCACTAAAATGAGACCATAATTATTAGTCTAAAAATTTTTTTTTTGCCATTAATATTGAAATTGTTTTCGATTATTTCACTTTTTCACATTTTTGTATATTTTAATAGTTTGATTATTTCATTATAGCTTTAAAAATGTAATATATTTCTTTGATTGATTTTCTTATTTTAAGATTTATAAGATTCAAAGTCTAGCTTTGGGACAAGGGTACAACAACAAAAAATGAAACATACACCGCCCTCCAAAAGTTTGGAAACACCCCTGGCAAAGTGTGGTTTTGGACGATATCAGCATGAATCCTGATCATTTTTTTGGTGCAAATACACTGAAGTAACTTGACATTATCATTGAAGACCAGCAATAATAATTTTCATTTTGATTACATAATAATGGCAATATATACATGTCAAAGTCAGACATGCCCCTTTGCCAGCTGTGATGCCTGGTTACTGGTTTAAACTTGGCCCAGGTTTTTAAAAAGATTTTTGGGTCAGCACATCTTAATAGCTTCAACAATTGATTGCCAATTAAGTTTAGAATACAATGCATTTAGGCCCAGATTATGCAGAGCTGTAATAGCTGCTAATATTGGATATTTTGATGAATCAAAAAAGTTTTTTCTATGTATAAACTGTTTATGCAATAAAATATGTTTTCGTAGTTTGTGTTGTCCCTTATCAGTGCAAAATTATCACAAATTAAAAAGGATTCACGCCAATATTGTCCAAAACTTTTCTTAGAAAAGTTTCTAAGAAATTAAGTCATAGTAGAAAGTGTCCCAGACACTTTTACTGTGACTACATAACAAAATTATAAAAACTATAATGTTTTAGTTTCAATAAAAATCAATTCCTGGGACATACATTACCATTTCAAAAGATTTTTTTTTTTTTTTTTTTTTTTTCAGCACAAATGTATTAAATTAATCAAAAGTGACAGCAAGGACATATTTTCTAAAGTTGCGAAAGGTGATATCTTAAATAAATGCTGTTATTTGAACTTTACATTCCTTAAAAAATCCATTAGTTTCTAAACACCTAACTGTTTTAAACCAACCCAAAACCTTTAAACGAAAGTATAAAAGTGGCCATAGTTAAAGAAACATCCAGATATGAGTGAAATACACTCACTTTGTAGAGTATGGAGTCGCACACACAGAATATGTCCACGATAACTGGGTTCTCCAGCAGTGGAAGGAGATGTTCAGGCATTCCTTGCCAGAAGTGAAGCAAAAAGTTCTGGATCTGGAAAAAATTGGATTAATTACTGTATTTTTCTAAAAATATACTTATGAAAACAGATTCTTTTAGAGCTTAAAATTGCACCTCCTCAAAGTTGACATTAATGGCATTATCCAGGATGCACTGACAGTGAGTTTTGTACATCATAATCAATGTGTCGACCTAGCAAATGAAAAGAACGACAGGATCTGAAATTAGTAAATTAGAAGTAGCACATATAAACAGCATTTTGAAATGGGTCTCCATAAAAATCAACAGACCTTATCTTTTGAAACAGACTCCTGGAGCACTAAATGCTGTGCACTTGGGAATTCAGGTAAAAGAGTTCCTGTTTTAGAACTAAGAGAGTATTTTCTGGTGAATCCTCCCTGTGAATAATAAAGAGCAGCCATATAAGTATTATTATTCTACTCTTATAGATAGCAAAACATGACCATTTTTTTTAAATATATATGTGCAATGTATATGAAGGTCTCATATTTTTAAAGAAATATGAGTTAAGAGTTAGCAAGGATGCATTAAATTAATACCAATCATTGATAATAATAATAGCACCAAATCAGCATATTAGAATGATTTTTGAAGCATCATTGAACACTGAAGACTGGAGTAATGATGCTGAAAATTCAGCTTTAAAATCACAGGAATAAATTACATTTTAAAATATATTCAAATAGAAAACAGTTCTTTTAAATTGCAATAATATTTTGCAATATTATTATTTTACTGTATTTTTAAAAAAATGTAACAACCCCAAACACTTCTGAACAGTATATATCAATTTCCTAAAAATGTTGAGATATTAAAAATGATTTTTTATGAGAAAAAACATAATAGCAAAACTTCTAACCTCGTTTTTTAGCTTGCTTCCAGAGAATCTATGCAAAACACATAAGAGACATTACTGATATAATAAAACAGGTAAAGGAATCATGAAAACAAACTTTATTAAATATAATGTGCTTCAGCATGGGCATTGAAAAAATCACTTTTGTATTACAGATTATTCAAAACATTCAAGGATTTACGACTGGATGCTGAATTAAAGGGATGAAGGTCAAAACTCACCGTGTCAAACCTTTTCCTGAATACACAGAGTGATAATACGCACTGCTCTCCTTGATTCCAATACCATAATAATGATACCTGAAAGACATTCAGAAGCCAAACACAGATGTAGCCATTTATATAGCAGATTAAATAGTAATAACATTTTTTAGTCAGTAACCAGGCCATTTGGCTCTCTCGTACTTCGAATGGCCTCTGGTTCCAAGCCTTCGTGTTGTAAGAAGAGGAAATTTCTGCCTTATGGTCTGCAATGACAAAAATGGAGCTCTAATGAACCGTATGATATAAAATTGAATAGCTATGTCTGATAACATACATATATGGCAAGCACTTCTACTAGGTGTTTATCAAGACAGCTTTCTAAAATACGCCCAAAATGTCACTGAGAATGTTTCTAATAACTGTCTGAAGATATAAAAACTTCTCTTACCTTTCCAAAAGTGGCAGCACAAGCAGGATCTAATTTCTCCTTCCGACAAAAGTCTAGATAATGAGCGTAGAGGATGCACCGTGGCAGGCAAACGCCTTCGCAAACTATGTAGTTTTCCTCAAGCCTAATAAAACAATAAAACCCAAGCGTAGTGTCATTGTTTGCTTCCACTTTCTGTACATTATTTATAATGGCAAGCTTCATTAAAAAAAAGAAATGATGAGAGAGTACCATTGTAAAGTAAGTTGAGTCTGTTTCTTCTTGTCCTTGATGATCTGACTGATGCTTTTCTTTGGCACAGTTTGTTTGACAGAGAACGTCTTGGAATAATCCAGGTGGCCCAGGTCCTCTTCAGAGGAAATGCTTCCATTACTTTCATCAGCTTCTGCCAAATGAATAACATACATAGCTTTCAAACGGTGACGTGTGCCAAAACTATTCATACCGTATAATTGCTAAACAAACTGGCGACAGATTGAGAATTTTCGAGCTGAAAGCATAGCAGTAGTTTAATCAAAGCCAGTTTGAAAACAATTTACAACAAAGATGATTTTCCTTACCTGATTTAATGCCAGAATCCTCCTCCTCATCAAGCCTGGCTTTGAAAAACATGTTTTTCCCGAGATTGTCTTGGTCAACAAGAATTGTCGCGTGGAGGTCATCTGCGTTTTTGCAAGCTCTCTTTGTCTGCGACGCTTGTAGTTGATGAAACGTGTCATTCTTCAATGGACTCCCTATATTTCTTTTCATTGGCATGTTCAAGGAGAAATTAAAAAGAAAAACTGGAATGCAAAATTAAAACCACCAAGTGAAATAATACAAAAAAAGTGCCCCCTCGAAGTCTAAATTGTTAAAACATTCCAAAATCAACACAGCCCATTCTAACGTTTGGCAATGTGATGCATATATCCATTCCTGAGATGATACGCATCTCTGAAGCGTCCCAATGAATCTCCAAAAAACATCTAAACAATTTGTCAACTATGTGTGTTGCTTTTTCTCTTTCCTCAGAAATAAATGCTCACAAAATAAACCTGTAGCATGATGGAAACTCTAAAAATAACCAATCAAATGTAACATTAATCCTGGAAAAGTTCATTAATCCAAGAATGGGGAAGATAACACCTTCCAGTCTTAATTAAAGCTCCGCTCTCTCTGAAATGGTGCGTCACAGAGGTGAGTGCCTTAAGGCCATTTATCTTATTTACAGAAGACTGGCAATGCATTCTGGGATTTAATGATTAACCAAGAGGGATATCATCTCTTTAAAATCTAGTGCTGGTCTTGCAGCTCGGCTATAGACCCAATCAGTTAGCCTCCTCAATGCTGCTTTGCCTTTCATTTACATGCATTCATAATCTATATTTAGAACATTTTATTATTGCCGCCTGGCTTTATCTGCAACAGTGAGGAGTACACTACCAGTCAAAAAGTTTTGAATGAAATATCATTCTAATGTGCTGATTTGCTGTTCAAGAAACATTTATTATTATTATTATCAATATTTAAAACAGTTGAGTACAATTTTTTCAGGATTCTTTGTGGAAATAGAAAGATACAAAGATCTGCATTTATCTAAATATATATATATATATATATATATATATATATATCGTTTTTTGGGGGGGAGAACAAAATTATAGAAATGAATACTTTTATTTAGTAAGGATGCTTTAAACTGTTCAAAAGTGATGATAAAGACATTTATGATGTTACATAAGATTTCTATTTCAGATAAATGCTGTTCTCCTGAACTTTCTATTCATCAAAGAAACCTGAAAAAATTCTACTCAGCTGTTTTTAACATAATTATAATAGATGTTTTTTTGAGCAGCAAATCAGAATATTAGAATGATTTCTGAAGGATCGTGACTGGAGTAATGATGCTAAAAATTCAGCTTTGAAATCACAGCAATAAATTACATTTTAAAATATATTCAACAAGAAAACAGTTATTTTAAACAGTAAAAATATTTAATTTTTTTCTGTTTTTGCTATACTTTGGACCAAATAAATGCAGGCTTGGTGAGCAGAAGAGACTTCTTTTAAAAAAATTAAAATAAAAAAAAACTTTTGACTGGTAGTGTATGTTTGAAGATGCTGGCCTTGTAATTATAGGCAGAGTTATAAATAGCCATGTCAGATGAGTAGAAAATGTGAAATGAGCAAATAAACAAAGATTAGACAATTAAAGAATATTATGGTTTTAGGTGTTGAGTTAAATATATTCATAAACAATACTTTGTGACAACGTGCCCTATTATTGCAACAGTAAAACAGTATATCACATAAGATTTTAAATTAAAGTAAATCATCCTGAAAACGGTTATGAGAAATTAAAAAGAAACAATTGAATATTTTTCAAATTTCAGAATACAACTTTGCATTTTTCCATTTTAATTTAAGTAATTGGGTCATTCCAGCTGGAATCATCAAATGGTCCCCACCTGACCTCCTCAGATTTGTCAGAAAAAAATCTATGTGATGGGTAATATGCCCAATAGATCATATACAAAATTTCAGATCTCTACTGTGCGTACTTTTTTCACAAAAAATCTGTAAAAAA
>JAHKKF010536190.1:0-12281 GCA_019740295.1 Labeo calbasu
AAAGGATCCTTGGAATATTTTGAGATGAAACTTCACAGACACATTCTGGGGACACCTAAGACTTATATTACATCTTGTAAAAAGCATAATATGTCACCTTTAAATAAAGTTGTTAATGGAAATTTACCTTTGAGCCAGGAGGAGCTCTTATGGACCACCTGCAGTCTACAGCCTCTGTCTGCAGCGCTTTGCCCTCTTTCGAAACCATAACGGACTCCACAATCCCCTCTGGCCCGCTCATCTCAAATTCACAAACTGCAACATGAAAGCACAGTAACGTATCATTGTGAAGTGGTTTTATTATGCAGAGGAGATCAATTAAAAAAAAACACTTCACTCACCAGGAAGAGGTGGTTGAACTCCAAGGTCTTTGAATTCAGGATCTGCAAAATAAGCAGAGGAGAGGGAGTGATTAAGGATTTTTATAAGGCCTTAATCTGTTTAGTTTACAAGGTCATATAAACCACAAACTCACAAGCGACATAAAATACTGTCCTAAATATCAAAACGGGTGGCTTCTTGATGTTAAAAAGACCTTCACAGATCAGTTTTGAATTTAAAGGCTGGTCTATCAAAAAAAAAAAAAAAAACACTGTTTATCCAAAATTATTTTTATGCGGTTTGTATAGAAAAGTAAGTTATGCGAGTGAGGACACCAGCATACAAAACTGAAACTGGTAACAAAATTAAAATGATCAAACATGAAAATAAAGACATTATGATTTTTATTTCAAATAAATGCTGTTCTTTTGAACTTTCTATTTATTAATCCTGAAAAATGGTTTATGGTTTACACAAACATTTTAAGAGCTGTAGCATTTATAGTCATAAGAAATGTTTCTTGAGCACCAAATCAGCATATTAGAATGATTTCTGAAAGATCGTGTAACACTGAAAACTGAGTACTGATGCGGAAAATTCAGCTTTGCCATTACAGGAATAAATTACATTGTAAAATACATTAAAAAAAGTTATTTCAAGTTAAAATAATATTTCAAAATATGTACTGTATTTTTTTTAATAAAAAAAGGGTATAGATGTTATTATTTCATCGTAAGAACATAGAAAATATTTTAAAATAGATGGAAATTTATTTGACTGATGGTTTGAAAGACAAACACGGATAAATAAAACACATGGTTGACTTCCCTCCCTGACCTTGAGGAATTTCTGTCCCAGGACAATCATTTATTTTCTTTTACCATAATAACTGAAACACATAGGATTAGGGAATGAGAATGATGTCCTGAGGCTTGAGTCATGATTGTACGTGAATTAATAATCCCTGCACCAGCCTCACAAAGATTAGGCTGCCCAGTGTGACAGGAAGCAAAGTAATAAGATGTAGGTGTGTTTATAGGAGCCTGTTTGAACTTCTTTTATTCATGCACAGGCTTAAACAGGTAAACAGGCTCTGGCCAGTTTATCATGTCTATCTAAATCTAATTTATAATTTCCAAAAAATTCACCAGAGTCCTTTAGGGTTTCAATCTAAAATCATTTAGGGATTCGCAATAATCCTCTGTTTATATAATCCATGTTTTCTTACCTCTGGTACAGCTTGGCTAAGATTACTCTTTATGCTGATGTAACAGGATGCATGTAGGTCTCTAATAAATCTCTGATGTATGATGTGCAGAATGATATTTTACAGTATTTCAAATGATTGATTGGAATACATTATGTATATATATATACATTTGTAATATAAGCATAAAATCTCATAGTGGTTACAGAAGTATTATTGTTTTTTAAGATTTGAAAAATCTCAGTTTTGTTTAAATAAAATAAGAAAATCAATAACAATTTTGGCTGGGTTTTATCCAATATATGTATTGGGTTTCTGGATATATGTATTTTGTATACTTCCTTCATTACAAGGTTGTCGATAAAATTTACAGGGGTCCCGGACATTATGTGATTGCTGGTCCTCTCCTCCTGCTTCATTACCAAATTCAGAAGACGGGGTTTAGCTTTGAGAGGAGATTAGCACTGCTGTTCAGTGTTTATTAGGCAGCTGTAATGAACACTAGTGTAATCAGAATTTAAGTAACATCACATAATCAGGAACACCACCAACTTTAGACAAGACAGACATCACATCTGTCTCAAACCTCGGTCAAGCTGTCAAAAAAAACACTTACTTCTGTTTTGACTTTGACTATTCATTGATAATGTACAATATGGATTCAAAAATATCTTGACGAAAGACTTTTGACTATTTGCAACCCAATAGTAATGCATAAAGCAAATTATTTTGGCCATCCCGTAGATTTGCGAAAGGATTTGGCGAAGCTGAAGTAGGAGGACAGAGCTCAGGACATGGAGCAGACTGAGTGTGCTCCTCTGAAGACAAGCTTTCATTAACTGGGATCAGAGACATCACAAACCTCCCCCACTCAGCTGCTGCATGTGTGCCTGCACTACAAATGCAGGGCCATCTGACCTGAGCACAGAACACGGCATTTACCAAAACACGGTGGATCTTGCTAAGAATAAACCACTAGTACAAAACCAATATTATAACTGTACATACATTTAGTTTCAGGATAGATACAGTGTCCAAAAGTTTAAGACCACAAAATCTGATATTCAAATTGTAATTTAAACCTGTGGCCACATTTTAAAACAAGTTGTAAAATGAATAAGAAATATTTTAGATTCTGCACTTCCTGCATCTCGAGGTCACTGGAGATGACATACTGATGACAAAAACACAAAAATCTTACCTTGGGTGAAATTGTATCGAGCTGAAAATCCAATGGCTTCTAATTCGCCATCTGCCACAAATTTTATCCAAAGGTATCGTCCGCTGGACCTAACATAGGTCGGGCTCTCTTGTCCACAGTAACGGCCGATAATAGGAGAAAAGCTGAAGGGGCCATCCCTGACTTCAATGTGGTCAAACTTACACTCCCACGATGGCTCAATAGCATACTTTTCATCAAAATACAGGTCGATGCATTGCCTTGGAGAAGCTATGACATAATTAAAACCACTAGTTAGACACGCAAATGTTACTGATGAAAATCAAATGGTTGCTCGCTAACCTTCAATTATGTATATGCATTCTCGGTCAGGAGGATATTTTTCAGGATAGTTAGGAGATGTGAAAAGCCCTCCGTCAGGTTCTTTGACCCAAGCACCACACAACCCTGCTGGCGTCACACCTGAGTTGTTTTTAACTGAAAAGACAAAGCATTACTTTATTAAACGATTTATACATATATATATATATATATATAAAAAAAACAATCTACAATCAAATCAAGTAATACACTACTTGTGCATGAGATCACAAAGCCCTTCTTGTTTACTTAAGAGGTAATTGTTAAGAAGAGATAATTACCTATAGCTCTCTTTGGTGGTGCTGTTGGTGCTCCAGAAAATCCAAGATTGACAAGACTTGCAACAACTGTTAAATAGAATAACAGTCTGAGATGTTTATACAATACTTAAATGTACAGTATACTCTGTAATCTATCTGTCTATCTATCTATCTATGCAACTTTATCACCACTATTACAAGTGCATGTTTATATGTTGTAATCACCACTTTGGTGTAGTGATATATTTGTTTTCGTGTGAACATGCTAACAGTATAACATTAAATATAGGAATATGGCTTAAACTTTATGGAAATCATGTACGTATTGTTCCCAAGGGGTTACTCGGTCGATAACAATAAAATGAAACATTATATTTATGTTCGTTTTCATAGGTTCGCCCAGTGTTTGATATTTACTTACCAACAAGCAGTTTCACCCGCGGCACCATGATTCTCCCCAAGGGTTTCAACTTTGAATTCCATGAAATGCGGATGGAAGTGGCGAGGCGAAAGATGAATCTGAGGTAAAATATAACTACAATATAAAGCAGTCCGTCTTTAGAAGAAGCTGCTTAAGGGACGCGATCCAAATTGTGTGAGATTCATCGTAAAAACTGTTCCCGCTATTCCCCGAACTCACGGTTGTAGTTGAAGACTTGTTTGATGGAACAGGTTGAACACATCTGCGTAATCCGCCTCAGTGCACAGAAGACCCGCGGACGCGAAGAGTGGATTAACACGATCCCTTCAATTATATTTGGCCAGAATATTCTATATGCGGTACCCTGCCTCAGATGAAGTTTGTCCAGGTGATGTTAACCCATGGCTTGCTAAACTAGCCTATAATAATTTGTGTAGCCTACTTTAAAATATGACACTATGATGTGGGCAAAATGAAAACATTGTGCAAAGTCTGAGTTGTGTCGAGTTCCAAATATAACTTGTCAAAGAATATGAGTGTATTGATTACACTCTGTATAATATAGGCTAGTATAGACGCCATTTTTTTGAGAATTAAAACAAGGCTGTAATGGGTACATTCAGTTCAGCCTATACTGTTATGTATTTCATAATATGTATTTCCAGAATGTTTCCGGTGACCTTGAAACAGTACATAATGACTGACGACACAGCACCGTTTTCATTCGCGATAAAGTATGGCTTCTACCTGAATAAGGTTTTCTTTATTGCGAAATTTGTGAAAATATTTATATATTTAATATTTGTATGATAAAGCAAGATATTTTCAGTAACATTTTAGGTCATACTTTTAATGGAAGAAAAAAAACTTTTAATTATTTCCCAAAATCATAAACATAAGATAATTTTCGTATGAACGTGCAAACAGAATAACACTTTAAATATAGGAATATGGCTTAAACTTTAAGGAAATCATGTATGTATTGTACCCAGGAGATTAGGCTACTTGGCCGATAACCACAAAATTAAACATTATATTTATATATTTAATATATACATGACATAGCAAGATATTTTTAATAACTTAATTTTAATTAAAAAAAAAAAGATTACAGGTGATAATTCATATATCAGGGCAATTTCACACCGCTGGTTTTGGGATAAACAATTTTAAGGGGTCTTTTACCCTGGTGAAGCTCTGTTGTACACTGTAATGCCCTGCAAAACGTAAAAATAATTATAGGGTAATGTGTGCATTATTACAATTTCCTACTCCAAAACTGCACAGTTTTTACTAGTGTTTAGGCAGTAGCTGTATGGTCTGATAACGTAATACTAGCAATAAAAGTGTAAAAGTTTAAAATTAAAATGTGATCCCGGACCACAAAACAGTCGGGTATCATGGGTATATTTGTAGCAATAGCTAAAAAATACATTGTATGGGTCAAAATGACTGATTTTTCTTTTATGTCAAAAATCATTAGGATATTAAGTAAACATCATGTTCCATGAAAATATTTTGTAAAATTCCTATCATAAATATATCAAATTGATTTTCAAATAGTTGTATCTCTGCCAAATATTGTCCTATCCTAACAAGCCATACATAAATGGACAGCTTATTTATTCAGCTTCAGTCAAAAAAAAAAAATTTGACACTTATGACTGGTTTTGTGCTCCAGGGTCACAAACGAACTGTGGGTTTGTGCATTCACATGCAGACAGTCAAATCACAGATAAAGTTAGGAGACTGATTTTGTATGTATTTTAACCAATCATTGTTTATGGTTATCAGGAACAGAGACAGACATGAACAGACATTCTGTCTTGTTGCATCTGGACAAATGGTAACCTGCAAAAATAACCCCTTTATTTTTATGTTTCACCTTCCATTGTTATGCTGCATATTAGATGCACCTAACAACAAGAATGGAACAGCTAGAAACTAGAAGCACAGAAATGTGGAGGAAAAATGAAAAATAAGACACTAATATGGTCCCAAATGCCTTCTGCTAAACTGGCATTCTCTGTGGGGCTGCTTTTCATCAGCATCTTGTTAAAACAGAAGAAAGAATGGATGCTGCATAACACAGGGAAATACTGCAAAAGAACCTGCTTCCGTTGGCTAAATCTCTCAACTTTCAGCGAGACAGTGATCCAATTAGCACAGTCTGCCATAAGAACAAAATCATAATTGAAAAGGTATGGTACTATGAATGTGCGGTTGTGTCATTTGAGATTTGCGAATTTGCATTAGAGAATGGGCTATAATCTCACTTGAACAGCATGCAAAGCTGGTGCATATACTTACTACAAGTGATTTGAAGTTGTTAGGCCTACTGTAAAAACCGACTCTACAAAATCTGTCACATGAGAAGACTGACACTGCCAACTCAGCTATAAGCTTGAGACATGTTGACGTTTTGTGCAATGCAAATTCTATATTTAACCTAAAATCTAGGTGTTGCTAATAGGCAAAGGACTTGTTATATCTGACTATGACTATCCAGTCTTTTACACGTATTTATGTTATGATTTAGTCATTTAGGCTTAAGTTTTGCGCATATTGCATTTAATAAACCCAATTTTGTATGTGTGAATGCAAATTTGAAGTGCTAAATACTTCGCTAGTTTGAAGTCTCTTTATGTAACGTAATGCTTTAATATCCCTTTACAACCACTGGATGGTGCAATAGCACATCATATTAGTTTCTGAACCACCTTAACACCAAACAATAGGATGTCACCAGTGGACAGCCATTGACCTCTTGCAAAACATCAGTTTAGATTAAAATTAATGTTCCATCAATAAATGCTGAGCAGACCCACTGAAGTTCTGTATAAGATAACCTAGTATAACAAGACCTTTATTATAGTAGGATACAGTGCTTTTAAATATTCAGTTGAGTTTTTTTGGAATATAAACCCTTCATGTGACAGTTTATCCTTCTACAGTTTAGATTAAGTATCATTTGGTTGTCAAAAAACCGCTTATTAAGTCGATTCACATAATTTATCTTTTTTACTTATGTATTGTTTAGCTGTAATACATACATTTTGCCTTTTAACTTATAGCTATTGATTAGAGACTATTGCGCAATGGAAACTTTAGCACATGGTGAAAATTTAGGGCGTTTTCAAATAAAGCGTACGCGCGGTGTCTGTGGATGAGAGAGAGAGAGAGAGAGAGGGATGAGAGTGTGTATGTGAGAGAAAGAGAGGGAGAGGTGCTGTCGTCTTCACTGATCTCCGAAGAGTGCTCGTTAGTATTTTTTGCTCAGAGGTCTTCCACAGTCATGTTGAGAGCCAGGGAACCGGGATCTTTGGCCGTGCTGGCCTCCACCCTTCTTCTGGGATTCGGCGTTGCGTTTTCCCTCGGACAGAACGACACAGAACCGGTAGTTTTGGAAGGAAAATGTTTAGTTGTGTGTGACTCGAACCCGTCCGCCGAAGGAGGAGTGACCTCGTCGTTTGGGATATCAGTCCGGGCTGCTGGTGCTAAAGTGGCTTTTTCTGCGGTCAGAGGAACTAACCATGAACCATCAGAAATGAGTAACAAGTCCATGACAATCTACTTTGATCAGGTCAGACTCTGCTTTCACATTTAGGCAACGCATATTCTGTGCGTTGATTAGGGTTTAACATTTTTTTTTATCTCCGAAAACATACATTAACTAAGTAAAACACATTTTTGCAGGTACTAGTGAACATTGGAAATCATTTCGATCTTAAGGCGAGTGTATTTCAAGCTCCTCGGCGAGGCATTTACAGCTTCAGCTTTCACGTTGTGAAGGTCTACAACCGACAGACAATTCAGGTGAGTCTGTTTGATAATATTGAGGGTATTTCATACGAAACAAATTACAAACAAACTTAAACTGAACGTTTTTGCCATTGAAATAAAAAAACACTAAAACACTGTTGGTAAGTGCAGATATTAACTACTCATTTCTGTTTGTGTACCTTTCAAGTGTTCATTTGACGCTACTACTCATTCTTTAAACTAATAGTTTAACGAAGTATTGTCCAACTGAACAGACACTAGTATTAATTTATTAGACATTTGTTTGTAATCCAAATGTAATCTTACCAGTAAGATTTTAATTAAACTCTAAAGTATTACTCTGGATACTCATTTCATATGACAAATAAAAAAAGAAATGGTCACTAGTGAGATGAGATTATGTTACCAGTACCATCTGAGACAGATATTTGTATCTCATAAATATGTACTGTATAGATTAAATAGCCACTTTCAAAAGCTGAAATAGATACCAATTGTGATAGTACCTAAGAAATAATCAAATTGGAATTGGTATCACAACAATTGGATTTCTTGTCACAAGAGAATATGAACACGTAATCCCTATATAATTAAATCTGAAAAATGATTGCCTTCTTACCTGTATTAGACCAGTGACTAGCACCAAATTATTATTTTCTAGTATGTAACTATATACATACATATCAATAGTACTTATCAGTAATTAAAAATGTATACTAAAAACATAAGAACAGATGCTAGTTTTATGGAGTAAAGGCTTATCTGGCTTGTTGTAATGCATCTGATCACATCTTGTGTTTCCATGTCATTAGGTCAATCTGATGCATAATGAATACCCAATAATATCTGCTTTTGCCGGTGATCAAGATGTAACCCGAGAGGCAGCGAGTAACGGCGTTCTGCTTCACCTGGAGCGTGAAGACAGACTGTATCTCAAACTGGAGAGAGGAAACCTCATGGGCGGGTGGAAGTACTCCACATTCTCTGGCTTTCTTGTTTTCCCTCTTTAACTGAATATAGACCACTTTAAATGGCCCAAACTGAAGACTAAGGGACATTTCCGTATCTGCTTTCAAAAATAAAGGTAGCAGGGAGAACATGGAATGCGTTAGTTTATTTTATTTATTGTTAGGATCTGAAGAAATGTAACAAGTTTGTATGTGTGTGTGTGCGTGTGTGTGTGGATTTAACCATTTGTGAGATTCAAAAGAAAGTAGGACAGTGACAATATTTGGACTTATTGATGTCAGCATATTGCTTTGGGAAAGAGTGGTTTGTTCTTGTCAATGATATTTTTGCATTCTGAAGCATATTTTGCACGAAATGTGTTTTGTTATGTGCTTGTCATTTTATTGATTTGTATAACCCTTATAAATTTGATGTTCAATATGAGCGTAGTAAGTACAAAAAACAGCCATTTCTCTTTAATCGTTGTTTGGCTTAATGCATAGACAAGCAATGATATCTTGCATTTTTATATTACTTGAATGTAAATATACTGTCATAAACACAAGGAATGTATTTAAAAACTCTTTTAAGACTCAAAAGTTTTATTTTGCAAAGGGATAGTTCAACCCAAAATGAATATTTTCTCATGGTTTATTCATCCTTGTGTCGTTCCAAACCTGTTTGCATTTCTTTCTTCTGTTAAACACGAAAGAATATATTTTAAAGAATAATAATGAGAATTTTGAAGAATAAGTAACCAAACATTTTCCGGTAGCCACTGACTTCAATAGTATGAGAAAAAAATACTATGGAAGTCAAAGGCTACCAGCAACCATTTCATTTTTGGGTGAACTATGCCAAAAATCCTCAACGCTGTCCGTGGTGCTGAACAACAGCTGTTCGTCAAAAACTGCATTCTTGTTCAGTACACATATGACTTGATTATTAAACGCTTGCATCAAAACATGTAGTGCAACATATATCAGTCCCACCTACAATTGAGTTTACACTAGTTTAGAATACATGTACAGATTAAGATGGGGACTATCATCTTAAAAGTTGTATTTGAGAGTAATAGTGTAATGAGAGTGTAAACCTATATAATATTCAAATATATCTGATTAAGTCCCTCAGTGGGGGCAGTTTTAGGAAGGATGAAAGTAATACCCGCCTACAGAGTTCAATATGTGCACAAACTGGAAAGATGTAGACACCATGCAGATTTGTTGTCTCTTCATTTATGGCAGGGCAGTGTGTTTCAAGATGCTGTCTTACACAACAGTGAACTTTAAAGATTTAACATTTAGAGCTTTATATATTTTTCAAAGGATGGCTGGGAAACGGGATGGAAATTAGGTAGTTTATTACCATGGGCACAATTAAAAACTGTGAAGACAGCATTATTTGGAGGTGAAATGCAAATGTGATGAGGTATGAGAATGATGTGGGTGTTAAGTGTTAAACAGTGAAATATTCCTTCCAAGAGTAGAGCTTAAAAAGACGCTAGCACATATTTTCACTCGTCAAGACCGTGTCATATTATGTTATATCATACTGTGAGTTATTTCAGGGGGTAACCACCACATGTTCAGACCGTGAACTTTTAAAAATGTATGAAAAATGTAAAAATTAAAAAAAAAATCTTGTCTCGCCCCTGCATCTTCTTCCTGTCAGTTGATTTGGCTTGGAAGTAAACATCGCCCAAAGGCTAAAAGCTGTCTGATGCCTGTATCTGACCTTTCTTTTTCATAAAGATGATTAAGAATGAAAACATGACTCAACAGTACATGTCGCTGCTAGGTCACTAAACATGACTTTGGTTTTGGGGAACAAAATGCGGAAAATGTTTCTGTGCATAATTCTTTCATTTGTCCTTTAAGAACATAAATCTTTTGGCTTAAGCATAACTTAAGCAAACTTTTACTTTTAAAAGAAATAAAAAGGCGAGTGCCTCACGTTCTTTCAACGTTAGCGACATCTATCCTTCTCATGTGTGCAAACATGCCATACTATGAGGTCTTACCCTCAACAGTCATGATTTAATTATTGTAATTACTGTGCTGAAGATCAAGTGTCATGATTTCATAGACTTGGTACTACTGGGTGCTGGTGAATTAAACTGGCTTATAATGAATCTGCCTGCTGGCAGTCTTTTTTTATCTCATTCAGATGCACATATGAGGCAAGGTCAGACTACTTTATCATTAAATTGTTTATGCTATCATTATTATACTACACATATGCCCAATTATGTGAACCAGAGCTGAGAAATGAAACTAATGGGAGAATGGGAATTTTAAAATGTTCACTAAATCAACAATATTTTAGTTTCTTTAAAGCAGCCACCCTTTGTCTAGATTACAGCTCTGGGCTTATATCATCCATCTCCCTAAGGTGCATCCTGGGATGCTTTTTAAGCATTTGGCCTTGTAAGCTAAAGACTTGTTGGCTGTTGCTCCATCACAATCCTGTTCAACTCCATTTGAATTATTAATTTTTTTTTTTTTTAGTTTTGTAAAGAAATGTATATATGGGGGTGAATTTATATTTGTTTTCTAAAGCATTTCATCTACTAAGCGTTGCATTCAATTTTAAATCTTTTAAATAAAAATTTCAAGATCATAAAATTTTCAAGATCATAAAACAGAAATCCAGTCCAAGCGTGTCTTAGCTTTTCAATGTTTTGAACGAGTTCAGTTATGCTCACCAAGGCTGCATTTATTTAATAACAAACACAGTAAAATACTACTAATGTGATATATTATTACAATTTAATTAATTTAAAATGTAATTTATTTCTGTAATGGCAAATCAGAATTTCCAGTTTTTAATTTCACATGATCCTTCAGAAATCATTCTAATATGCTGATTTGATGTTCAAGAAACATTTTTGTGGAAACCACAATATTTTTTCTGGACTATTTGCTGAATACAAATTATAAAAGAATAGGTTCAAATAGATGTAACTATACAAATGCCTTCACTCACATTCGATCAATTCAGTGCATCCTTACTAAATAAAATGCATTATATAAATTAATAAATGAAAAATAAAAATGAAATCTTACTAACCTCAAAATTTTGAAGTGTACTTTTGGTGTACATACACTACCAGTCAAAAGTTTTTGAACAGTAAGATCTTTTTGTTTTTTAAAGAAGCCTCCTCTGCAAACCAAGCCTGCATTTATTTGATCCAAAATACAGCAAAACAGTACAATTTTGAAATATTTTACTATTATAATTATAATATTTTTCTATTTGAATATATTTTTAAAATGTAACTTCTAAAAAAAGCTAAATTTTCAGCACCATTACTCCAGTCTTCAGTGTCACATGAAATCATTGTAATATGCTGATTTGCTGTTCAAGAAAGATTATTATTATTATTATTATTATTATCAGGATTCATTGCTGAATAAAAAGATACAAAGATCAGCATTTACCTGAAATAAAAATCTTTTGTAACATTATACATTATACCATTAGAAAAATACAGAAAGGAATACTTTTATTTAGTAAGTATGCTTTAAATTTATCAAAAGAGATGATAAAGACATTTATAATGTCACAAAATATTTCTATTTCAGATAAATTATGTTCTTCTGAACTTTTTATTCATCAAAGAAACTTGAAAAAATTGTACTCAGCTGTTTTCAACATAATAATAATAATACATGTTTTTTGAGCAGCAAATTGGAATATTAGAATGATTTCTGAAGGATCATGTGACACTAAAGACTGGAGTAATGATGCTGAAAATTCAGCTTTAAAATCACAGGAATAAATTACATTCAAAAATAT
>JAHKKF010536190.1:12331-31565 GCA_019740295.1 Labeo calbasu
TTAACTTTTTTTTTTTAATCCTAGTGTTCAAAAACTTTTGACTGATAGTGTAGTTGTCCAAATGACGTGTTTAACATGAATAAGATAAATAAGTTTGATGAATCAGGATGAATTGACTAATTTTGTTTCCTGCTCTTTACGTTGAACTCCTAAAATAGATTCAATTCACATGGTATAGTGGCTAACAGACCAGAATCCAGCAGAGCAGGAAAATGAGACTGAGTTGTGTAAGTTTAGACATGAAAGGCCACAACCAGAGGAAAAGCCTGAAGTGATAATGAGAGCTGCTGGGCTCCTATAGTCTGGCACATGTTTTTTACTTCATTTCTCCAATACCAAAATAGCTTTAATAACAAAAATTCATGCGTGGGCTTATCCTAGAATGCTTCAGATCTTTGGCAGCAAGCATTATGCATTGAAGACGTATCATCCTATGGAGAAAATGCTGTTTCTGTGTGTATTTTCGCACTGTCAGGAATGATTTAATGACCGGGTTCTACGCTTAACACCCCATTGACAAACACATTCTCATTTGTTATCTCAATTAAACGTGTTACGTCTCTTGTCTAGGGTGAGAAAACCTAAACGACCTACTAAGCAAATGCATATCAGTTTTCCAGCTCTCCTTTTGTCTCATCCTTTGCCATCAACAGGAGCAGATTTCATGTTGCTGCATCTATATTTGGGCTGTAATGTGTGTCCCTGTTCAGATGGTAAAGGCACAGCCTCCTCGTCTCTCCAGCATGAGTGCAACACGGGGCCTTTTGATGTCCGTACCCCTTGTGGGATGCATGCTGGGAGAGCCCGAGTGGCAAAGCACCGGTCCAATCTGTGACCCACTGACACATGGCATACGCGCCTCCGTAATCAGCCCAAGCGCTGCAGACTCACGCCAAGCTGCCCTTTACAGGCAAGAGGGACAGAAACGTCTCCAGAAGAACCCACGGCCATCTCTACCGGGCATTTAGATATATCAGGATATCAACTCTCAGCCTGCTGCTGCCTGTGCTGGGGCACAGAGTTTAAGTGAGATATTAAACAAAACTGGGGGGGAACAAATTAGTATGAGATGCTAGATATTGTCTTTCAATCTGTACGGTTTGACTGTAAAGATAATGACAAAATGAAAATGCAAAAATGCTTGTAAGAAGCAGATATTGTGCTGATAGCACAACGCTTACAGTTATTGTAATTAAAACATAATTAGTTGCTAGGCTCCTCTGTGCCTCCATTACACCTGGAACGCTACCATCAATCTTCATTACAGCCTAACATAATACTGTATTAGCTCACTGAATAAGCTACAGGACTGATCTTACAGTGTTTCTCATATAACATTGTTTTTACAGATTATGCTTTGGCCTAATACTTAGACATGATTAATCATGTCTTTATTTAAATTTACATGTATTTTCAAATAATATTACTATAACATTTTAAATAAACATTTATTTTATTTTTGTTTATTTTATTTATTTTGTGGTGCAGTCACATATATATTATTTATATTATAATTTATATTTATATTTTATACAGTTTATTAAAAAAACAGGAGAGACAGAAAGAGAGAGAGAGAGAGAGAGAGAGAGAGAGAGAGAGAGAGAGAGAACTGCATTTGTAAATAACGGCAGTACAAATGTAACTAATTATCTTCAAATGGGATTTTTCAATCATTTCAATATCGATTTCTCGATTTTAATCGATTCTCATTTTTTTACAAAACCGATTCTTAAATCGTAAGAATGTGGTTGTAGCCTGTTTTCAGTTAATAAACGGAACATTTTATCGCACCTTCCAAAACAATGAACTTTGTGATTTGTTGCTTCTGATATTAAACAAAGTCTCAGATTTAAAATTCCTACATTTTAATACAGTATTCAATCAATAATTGCCGTTTTGGAGCTGTTTAATGTGGAGTGAAGGACTGCTTTAGCGCCTCATAAGCGGCCTCATCATTAACTTCTTTCTTCTGTGAACTGATCATATCTTTCGTTTTAAAACCAGTTTCAGCAACAAACGTGAAAAACATCCGAAGGTATGTTAAAAGAAAGAGTACAACTTACCGAAATCCGTATCCTTTCTCATGCAATCGCTGAATCAGTGTTTCAAAAGCGGAAATACGTCAATATTATAGCTTGTAAACAAAATGTCACGTCACATTTACCTCAGAAAAAAAAAAAAACATTCGGTGATCATAAACTAGTTAGTCAGGTAGAAAAAGCTCTAGACAGAAACATTTTACTAAATATATGCAGCATATAACAGCATATTGGAGAAAACATAATTCGTTAATTTTAACCTTCAATATTCTAGTAATGCAGTAGAAACTCTCATTTATATTTTACAGCATTGAGATTTTTTTCCTTGAGAAAATTTGGCATGTACTGTACCTGATATATATCCAATATAATCAATATTAAATTGAATCAAATTAACAATAAAATTGAAAGCTTGTGAGTCAGAAGCAAATTGAACAGTGAAATTTGTGTCAAAACCCAGGCCTTATATTTTATAACTTTATATTTATTAAAAATGGTATAAATATGCATCACATGCAGAATCTTTAAATAAAGATAATTTAATCTTTTATTTTATTACATTTTATACAATTTCTACAAATAATGTATATAAAATTTATATTTAACTTATTAATAATAATAAATATATGTGATGTTGCTTTTCAGTATAGTTTTGCTTAAAGCATTGGTGATCAAACTGAGCCAGTACTTAATTAAAGTTTTAACTATAAACATTTAAACCCTCAGGACCCTTAATAATAAATGTTGTTTAGGTAAAATACAGTGTATGGATATATCAGTGTGTATCCTTTGTCCCTTTGCTCCGTCCCCAAATAGATTCTCACTTTATGGCCTCTGAACAGGTTGTTTGAATGCAATAGTTCACTTTGCATGCTGGCTCCATCGCAGACAATGGTTTATTTTGTCAAACTTGGCCAGAGCATATTGACATTACAGCATTCACTTTTCTGCATCTAAAGCGGTTTTTCATACCCCATCTGCTGTGATTTTCAGACTGCTTAACAGAGTACGGGCCGTCATAAAATTTATGTCCAATCTGTTGAAAAAGTTGGTCATAAATTTGCTCTGGTTTGAAACGTGTGGGACGGCAACTCTAGGAGAGTAATGTCCAACAATCAGCTGTAATATTAGATTTTTTAAAATAGTCCTCAGAGGAGCAATCCAGCTTTGAACGCTAGTACAATACAAACAAATCTTGTCTAGGGCAGAGTGTCAGGTATTCAAATAAAGTAAACATTGCCTCAGTAATTTAGTTATTTTGTCAAATGCTTTAGTTTAAAGAATCTTTAATAACCTCACAACTGACTGTACCCGTTTGAGCATTTGTCCTCTGTTCCTAGAGCCTCCTGATTGTCTTGTAAGCTGTAGACCTTGATGCCAACTCTTATGAGAAGCTGTCTCTAAAGGATGTCAGAGGCTGAATGTAAATAATAAATAAGAGCATCTGCTGGTTCCTGTTATGTACCCTTTACTTACTTCTCATTAAGTCAATAAGCTTGAGCAAAGAGCGCGCTCCTCACTTCTAGTTATTGTCACACTGATGTGCACATGGTGCGCTGACGATGCTAGAACAATCTCACACTTTCAGTTTAGTGCATTGGTTTTCATATTAATAGAAACAATAAGGTTTAATATGGCAACATTGTTATTACACAGGTCTCTGGAATACTCTGACTGGTCAGTTGCATCATTCAGCTGTCAGATATTTCCTGGTATCAACCACAGCAAAACAGTATCAGTCCACTCATCTGGGTAACAGAAACTGCCGCTACTATCACATTGCGGACGCAATATATCTTCTTCTTTCACTCTGGGAGGCTATGGTAGCCCATAGCACCGCTTGCGGAAATTTGGCACACAGATAGAGGACAGTCTTAATATTAACCATTGCAAATCTGAGTCTCTAACTCAAACTCTCTAGCGCCATGAATAGGACAAATTTGCACTTATATTTCTGCTAATAACTTTTGAACCGTGAGGCCTAGAAGCCAATTTTTTCCTCTGACTCACTGGCTCATGCCGAGTCAAATAAATATCAACAGGTCAAGATTTTTCACAATTTTGAATCTACTTTTTTGAATGCATCCTAAACGGTCTGTCCAATTTTCACCAAAATTGGCTTAGATCATCTTCACACAATGCTGGCAAAAATTTATCAAAAGCTTTTTAATATACCACACCGTTTTCGTAAAGCACGTTAACGAATTTGCTGAAATTTGAGCAGAAATGGGCATGAGATGATATCTCCACAATGCTTTAGCAGATTCAGACCAAACTTTGTATGTGTTATAACAAGAATGACCTGAGGGCACATTTTGAGCGTGGACCGTTTCGGATTTTGTAGTAAAATGCTGTATTTTTTAAACGCTTTAACATATTGTTATGAATCTAACAGAACTGCTTGCAAAAAAGTTATAAAAATTGGCACTCAGATAGAGGATAGTCTCGTCAATAACTACAGCAAATTTGTAGTCTCACATTCAAACTCTCTAGCACCACCAACAGGCCAAATTTGCACTCATGTTTCTGCTAATAACTTTTGAACCTTAAGGTATAAAAGCAAAGTTCTTTTTTCTTCTGATTCCTCGGTTCATATCAAGTTAAATACATATGAAAATGTACATTTCTATGGTCAAGATTTTTCACAAATTTAGAGTCTCAAATTCAAACAGGCCAAATTTGCACTCATGTTTCTGCCTATAACTTTTACACAGTAATATCTAGAAGCAGAGTTCTTTTTTCTTCTGATTCCTTGGGCGAGTTGAATGCATGAGAAAATGTTAATTTCCATGGTCAATTTTTTTTTTGTTGCAATTTTCCGAAATATCTGCTATTTCGAACTTGTCCTAGACAGTTTGTCCAATTTTCACTAAAATTGGCTTAGATCATCTTTAGAGCATTCTGGCAAAAATGTTCAAATATCAAAAGCTTGATATACTAAACCGCTTTCGTAAAGAACGTTTTCATTTCCGCAACTCTTTTGCGCATTCTGACCAAACTTGGTATGTTTTATGACAAGCATGACACAAGGACACGTAAGTAGTTTGGGCACAGCACCAACTACTAGTCAAAAGATATAAAATATTTTAGATATTTCTGCTTAAAACTTCTGACCAATTCGGCCAAAAATCATAAGACTGGTTTCGTTTGATTTGGAACGGCATGCAGAATCAAACAGTATCTAAAATTTCTATGTTGGCCTCTTTGGGCATCGACCATTTCGAGTTTTGTAGTAAAATTCGGTGTCTTAAATGTCTTTAAGAGGGGTCTCTAACCCTGCTCTTGGAGAGCTACCATACTGGAAAATTTTGCTTCAACCCCAATCCAACATACCTGGACCAGCTAATCAAAGTGTTCAGGGCTACCTAATTACAGACAGGTGTTCAAGCAGGGTTGGAACTTAAGCCTGCATGATGGTAGCTCTCGAGGAGCAGAGTTGGGGAACTCTGGTCTTTACTGAGTAATTAAAGACAGCTCCTTAGCTCTTCATTTTACCTCTGTTGTGCTTGGCCCCTTAATTGCTGCTTGCAGCTATATTTAATATTAATTTTGTTTTTTACTGTTGCAGTGTTTGTACATTGCAGTGTTTGTCCATTATAATGGACTATTTTATTACGTAGCAGAAGTCTAAAGATAAAGAGTTAAAAGGATAAAACTGTCAACATCTATATTTTATGTTCATGTATTGGTATTTTGTAAGTAGTTTAGTAATCAAGATAACATACTGACTATACTGTACATTATCCTGAGATATAAGGCTGACTTTTACAGCACTTATTATTTTTGGTAATTTATTTTCACACTGAAAGAAATGGTGTAGAAACAATATTTAACTAAATTGCTGGTAAAATTGACAAATAGTCTAATACAAAGAATTAGAAAGTAAGACATTTAATTAAACAATATATAAATATTATAAATATTTCTATACATTTTGAATTTTCTGAAATTTAGAAATATAAAGTATTTACTTGTAAAACGCATTCCAATGTTTTATTTATGACACTGAATGTTTTATTTACACATATTCTATACATTTCAAAAGCTGTGTATGTACATGCATAATGAACTAACAATGAACAATATGATATTTATAAAATAATGCTTTCAATTGCTGTACATTTTAAGTTCATTCTAATGCTAAAATAAATAAACTATTTACAACACTGTGTTTAGTCACCATCACCCTGTGGATTGTTTTAGGCAGCTAGCAATGCTGTCAGAGTTGTTTTGTTATGCTATATCATTGCGTGAAATAAAAACAAAATTGCAGGTAAGTATTTAAAAGTGTTTTTAAGTGTTTTCGATGTCCTTTAAATTACGTTAACCTCTACTTGAATCTGTCAGACTTAAGGCAAAGGAAAGATCTCCTATGATGAAACTCAGCAGGGGATACATTAAATTAATGAGACCACACATTTATTCTTGCCTAGAAGTGTGAATCTCAAACACCTTCAAACGTGGCAGCACTAAATGAATGTCTTTTTATAAAGAAGGATGCCTTCACAACTTTGTCATGATTTATCATTTCAGGCCACCTCATTTAATCACACTAAGACTACATCCATTTTTTTATTGTCACTTTATTAAATTTAAATATAAGTATTTGGCAGTCGCTTTTATTAAAAACAACTTGCACTGCATTCAGCGTATTCGTTTCTTTAGGAAGGTATCAAAACCCATGACCCTGCACTGTGCCATACTATAACTGCTATAACAACTTAAAATAAAATGTCATATTGTAGCTTGATATATGTCATATCTGTTGTGAAGTGTCCATATGAATTGAGATTCATTATTAAGTAGTGTGTTTCCTGAGAGATTACACATTTATTTTTTATTTATTGAGAGATCACATCTCAGTTGTTGAAATGTAAAAAGCAAGGCTACCTGCTACACCAGCCACAAAGGACATTGTTTACTGTATCTAGTGCATTACGGATGGTGCACATTCTCATTTAATCACAATCCCAAGCAACCTAAGAATTCAGAGAAGGGTTGTAGATAATGAAAGATTTAAAATAAGGAATTTCTCTAGCCAGTTAAATAAGCAGGTAGGTTATTTGAAAAAGAGAAACACATCAAGAGAAAGAAAATGAGGGCTATCAACACCTCTTTCAGAAGTTTGAAAATAATATAACAAAAATATTGTTTGTTTCTATAGATTTTGTATGATATACACTGGGAATGGTTCTTTTTTAAACTAGTTTCTTTACAACAAACTGAAGAGGAGTAAGAGATCGAAGAACATAAGGACAGATGGATAGAACTATAGATAGAATGACCTGCATCTCCGTTTTATTGGTTCATGCATTGTTTTTAATGTGATCACGAAATGTTTCCTTGCTGTAAATATCAAGCAAATTAGCAGCAGGCAAAGCAGTATGTTGTGTGAATGCAATCAAACTTAGCGAGAATCCTCACAAGACCCGACTGCACGCTAGCCCACCAATATGCTACCAAAACAGCTCACCTAAAAACCTAAACACAGCTGGAAAACCACATTTAGCTCTTCTGATCTTCTCATATTTTATCTTAATTTAACGCTAATGTCTTAAAGTGTCATATCAGCTATGCTAACCTGTATGCTACCAAGAACAACAGGTGAACTGTAGGATATATAAAACCACATCTGGAAATGCCTTTAGGGTAATCTCATAGAATAATGAATCTTCAAGCGAGTGCGGTATGGTGCTGCGCAGTACTGTTTGCTTAAGCCACCCTTTTATGTGGAGACACATGGTGTGCTCAGAAAGAGGTCTTCTGGGGTTTCTGACAGATGGCATGGCTCACAGATAAAGACAGCGTCAATGTGACAAAAAGCTCAACTCTGCAGGTCTCTAACAGAGACCCACTGTAAGGCTGCATATGCTGTTGTGATTTCAGCTTCATTCTCGCTCTTTATGCACTGATTCAGAGGTGCTGAAATGTATTAGTACCCCAAAATGATGCTGATATGACATTCAGCAGTCTGTGAACTACCTTTAAAGGGCCCAAACGGCCTAATAAGCAAGGGTGGGCTGTTGAATTATTGGAAAATAATCATGTGTTATATGATTATTTATACATGAATTATAATCATGTATACATAAATGTGTTACACTTTGGGTGTGCATTATTTTTCAATAATTCCTTAAAATGTATCTCTCAACAGTGTTTATCTTGGCTAGCGAAAATGTAAGTTTAACTGCTTCAAAAATAGCCAAATTATTATACTGGTGCTAGTAAATGACATGTAGCTTTTTAGCTTTTGATATTTCTTTGCTTGGTTAGTGTCATTGTGGGTTTTGGTTCATAACTTGTGAGGACCTCTAAGCTGTGCGTTTATTGGAAAATAATCAACCAATCAGAATCAAGCATTCAACAGCATCCATGGTATAAATAAAAAATTAAAGAAGTAAAATTTTAAATGGAGATCTTCTGTGTTAAAGGGAAAAAAAATAAAATTCTGTCATTAATTACTCACACTCGTGTTGTTCCAAACCCGTAAGACCTTCATTCATCTTCAGAACACAAATTAAGATATTTTTTTTTTAATATACCCAAAGGTAGTAAGAACATTGATAAAATAGTCCATGTGACCATCAGTGGTTCAACCATAATGGTATGAAGCTATGAGAATACTTTCTGTGCACAAAGAAAACAAAAATAACAACTTTGTTCAACAATTTATTCTCTTCTCGAATTTCATCAAAAATATCTGTGTTCCGAAGATGAACAAAGGTCTAATGGGTTTGGAACAAAATGAGGGTAAATAATTAATGACAGAATATTAATTTTTGGGTGAACTATCCCTTTTATGAGAAAAAAAAAATCTAAAAAAATTCTATATAGGACAAAATATATCATTATGAATGGGCTGTAACTGGCTTTTTCTCAAAGGCTGAGGTTGAAAGAACTGCATAGTTTCAACTGAATACCTAACAGGTGGTTTACAATATTTATTAAGCGTCAATTGACATTCGTAGGAGCCCATCCAGCTCAGATAACATTTCCTCATCATCAAGCCAGGACAGAAATGGCACCTTAGGGCTATAAGAATGTGATTGGATTGTTTCATCTGTGACATTTTGCTCCTCTGTGAAATATTCAAATGCACTCATATGCTTCAAAAAGCACTTGGCCTTGCCAGTCAAACTTGCACTTGCAGTTTTCCAGAGAGGACAAAATAAAACCTAATTTAATGCTTAATCTCTGATGTAACATTTGAGCTTACAGAATGTATCCTGACATTGAGCAAATCATCATGCATGGTGAACAGAAGAAGCAGTTAGTCTTATCGTGTGCTGAATTGTTGCCATTAAATGAAATGAACAAAACGGACTGCGGAATAGATGACATTGTCAGAAACAAGATAGGTGTGCACAGGCCGTATTATTTACATCAGGAAATGAGATAACTGAGAATTACATGTTTGAAATTCAAGGAAGATTGAACAAGATGAAAGAATTAAAAGACTTTGAAAAAAG
This sequence comes from Labeo calbasu, assembly GCA_019740295.1. Taxonomy (NCBI): domain Eukaryota; kingdom Metazoa; phylum Chordata; class Actinopteri; order Cypriniformes; family Cyprinidae; genus Labeo; species Labeo calbasu. The sequence continues at coordinate 21,840 of JAHKKF010536190.1, forward strand.
CATAATGGTGGATGTTATAATATTTGGTGGATGCATGTCAGAAACTGTAATCCTGCAGGGCTTTTCATGCACGGCAGAGTCAAAGGTTGAAATGCAAGTGGTGGGCTACTACAAAAAAAAAAAAAAAAACATCCAGCAGCAGTACTGACTGTGCATGAAAATGCCATCAAACATGACCAAATGATCAAATATGAAAATTTTGAGTTTTTCACATTTTGTGTCACAGCCTTGTGTTAAACTCCTTTAAATTACTTTTTTCCCCACATCAATCTACACTCCATACACCATAATGACAAAGCACAAAACAGGTTTTTGTAAAAACTTTGCAAATTTATTAGAAATAAATGATTCCATTGCATAAGTATTCATACCCTTTTCTGGGACGCTTGAAATTTAACTCAGGAGCACTCATATCGCTTGTAGATGTTACTACACTTCCAGTTTTTGAGTTAAACTGCAGAAAAATTCATTTGAATGAGTATGATTTGAAAAGGCACACACCTCTCAGAAAAGGTCTAACAGCTGAAAATGCATATCAGAGCAAAAACCAAGCCCTGAGGTCAAAATAACAGTCTGAAGAGCTCAGAAACAGGTTTGCGTCGAGGCACGGATCTGGGAAAGAGTTCAGAAAAAATATCTGTTGCATTGAAGGTTCACAGAAGCATGTAGCCTTCATTATCCATATGGAAGATGTTTGGAACAACTAGGACCCTTCCTAGAGCTGGCCTCCTGGCCAAACTGAGCAAATGATGGAGAAGGGCTTTGGTTATACTGGTGACCAAGAAGCTGATGGTCACTCTAGTTGAGCTCCATGATCAGTACCATCCCAAGAAAAAGTGTGCCGGTAGCAGCCTCATGCTGTGGGGCTGTTTTTCAGTGGCTTGGACTGAGGGACTCGAGTAGAAGAAAAGCTCAGTGCACCAAAATACTGAGATAGCCTTAATGGAAACCCAGTCAAGAGCCTTCAGAACCTCAGACTGGGCAGAAGGTTCACCTTCCAACAGGACAATGATCCTAAGCACACAGCAAGAGTGGCTTATAGACAACTTTGTGAATGTCTTAAGCGGTCCAGCGAGAAACTTGGTTTGAACACAATCAAATATTTCTAGAAAAACCTGAAAATGTCCACCAGCCCCATCCATCTGGCAGAGCTTGAGAGGTGAAAAGGTGAGGTGAAGAATGGCAGATAATTGCCAAATGCAGATGTGCAAAGGTGGTTCAACTAAGTACTGAGTTAGGGGTATGAATACTTATGCAATGTACTTATTTCAGTGTTTTATTTTTTAATACATTTGCAAAGCTGTCACAAATACTTTGTCATAATGGTGTATGGAGTGTAAATTGATGTGGGAAAAAAGTAATTTAAAGCAGTTTAACATAAGGGGTATGAATACTTTTGCAAGGAACCGTATTTTATAGTTACATTTAATTCTTAGATTACTTGAATGGCAAGTGGACTGGAAAGTCTATGTTCTTTCAGAACTTCTCAGTTACCTCAGATACAACAGAAAAACAGATCCAAAGAGGTAATTTTGATTAAAACATAGAATGCATTCACACCGGTAAGTGGAGTGTAGAAAGCTCTCAGAGGAGTCTGATGTGAAACTCCAAAGAAACCAATTAAAAAGGAAGGGAGGGAGTAATAAACAGAGCCAGAAATCCTTCACCACCTGTAATAAAGCATCCTCTAGAGCCTTAACAGGATGGATTACTAGAAGGGTCACAGCGATGTGGAGGATTGACAAATCATGCATTGACAACATAATAGCCAACATATGAAGTGAAATAAAAATGCTTATGCAGCTTTCTAAGTTAACGCTTACTGACAACGGAAGGCAGTTGGGTGTGTTAAAGCACAATGCAAGCAAAATGGACGCTGGTTAGGAAGCATCATGTCTGTCTTGATCAGAAGATACATGGGATAGTTTTCTAAAGATCTTAGATGCTTTCTCAAGTCCACAGCATGTGAATGTCACATCCCATGACAAACTCTCACCTTCACCAGAGCAGCTGTTGCCCTTCTATCTATTAATGACTTTAAATGGCAGTGTGATGTAATAACAAATCATACTGTATAAGTACAGCCAGTTCATCACCAAGCTAATAGATTCTAATGTTTTAATAAAACAAGAAAATCTGGCATTAGCAAAACATTTCACACTTTGAGACACTTTGATTCTCCCACAGCATCAAATTAAACTTTATTAACACTATGAGCTGGTCTGAAAATGAGATGATTTGTCTAAATAAAACTGTTTAAGACAACAAAAACTGTACTAAAAATGTACTTGTCTCTGGAGTCTTACAGAACTGCTTAAGCAATTTATGTCAGATCTAAGAGCGTTCACCATGTCTTTTTGATGGAATGTGACGATGTGTTTGCAAAAAACATGTTTCAGTTCAGTCAGAAAGTTGTCATAAGGGAGTTGCAGGCCCCGTGTTGTCTTTCACTTACTCAGCAGTTACAAACAAAAACTCAAAATATAAAAATTTAATCATCTTAGCTCAAATTGCTTGGTACTAAAAAAATATTTAACAAAAAAAATAAAGAAAAGTTTAAGAAAGTCTTAAAATTGTGCATGTGTGCTGAATGGAGAAAACAGCGCAAAGCTTCTTTGGCAACTAATATTAAAGCCTACACTCTGCCCACTTGCATTGTTAGTTCCAAAACCATTAATTCAAGCTCAGAAAATTTAAAATAACAGCACTGCTGTGCCCAGTGTGGCATCAAAACACTTCTCAGCTGAAAAACAGGCAACGTCACGATTGAGCACAACTGATCAACAATCTAAACCCACCACATACGTAAAAAAGAGGGATTATCATTCTAGTATGCCAAATCACGATCTTCAGGCGGATCACTTAAAAAAGTCCACTTCCAGAACTTTACAGATAATGTACTCAGCCACTTGTCATCGAAGATGTTTGTGTCTTTCTTTCTTCAGTCGTAAAGAAATTATTTTAATAGTTTTTGAGGAAAAAATTTCAGGATTTTTCTCCATATAATGGACTGATATGGTGCCCTGAGTTTGAACTTCCAAAAAGCAGTTTAAATGCGGCTGTAAAGGATCCAAACGCTCATCTTGTCTTGCCTGAACTCTGTGTATTCTGGCTCAAGACAGTTAGGGTATGTCGAAAAACTCCAATCGTATTTTCTCCCTCAACTTTAAAAATCATTTCAAAATCATCCTACATTGCTGCAAAAGTACCGACCCAGTCTTTGCAAAGTGAACATGCAAAGAAGATCAAACACCCTTAACAAAAAAGGTAAAACAGCGATATAGGACAATTTTGAAGTTGAGGGAGAACATGAGATGAGTTTTTCGACATACCCTAACTGTAATGAACGGGAAAAAAACAGAGTTCAGGCAGAGTAAGACAAGATGAGCGTTTGACATTAAAAAGTATATAAATTGTATTATTTTTATGAAAATAACTGATTGTTTCACTAGATTGTTTCACCTTCTTCCTCAGCTGGGATCATTTACAACCGCATTTGGGATCGTTTTAAACTGCATTTTGGAAGTTCGAACATCGGGGCACCATAGCAGTCCGTTATATGAGAAAAATGCTGAAATGTTTTCTTTAAAAATCATAATTTCTTAACGACTGAAGAAAGAAAGACATGAACATCTTGGATGACAAGAGGGTGAGTACATTATCTGTAAATTTTTGTTCTGGAAGTGGACTTCTCCTTTAAGATAGTAATGTCACATTACGTATGGATTCGAAGCATTGAAACAGTAAAAAAAAAAAATCTGTATCAAAAACATGATTGTTTTATGAAACTCATTACTAGGTACATATAATAGAATTATTGCAGAAAATATCTAGTTACTTATACTGTATATTTAGTCATTTCAAAATGTAATTTACCTTCTACTTATACAAAAAAAAACACATTTAAAGGGCACCTATTATGCAAAATGTACTTTTACATGTTGTTTGAACATAAATGTGTGTTGGCAGTGTGTGTACACAACCATCCTATAATGACAAAAATCCACCCGCTCCTTTTTTTAATCTCTATAAATCATAAACCCTGTCTCATAGCTTACTGATCACAGAATCACACTTTACCAGCCCCGCCCATGGTAGTTGACTGACACACGGCCGTATTAGCAGAGTCTCGCCCTGAGGGAGATGCAAACACTCTATTTGCACTATTTCTGTTTATCTTCACACCAGAGCATTTAAAAGCAGTATTCAAGTAAGAAATGTTGTTTTATTACATCTATTGACATTATCTAGTCCAGTGCAGTGAGTGATTTTCTGCTTTTATTGTATTGTTTGGGTCACATTAACAATGTAGAACTAAAAAAACGGGGTAAGTACTGTATATTACACCGATCTAATATAAAAATGCGATTTCTTTCTCAGCTGTTTAACCTCATAGACATAACAACTGTGTTTTTGCAACTAATGTGTGTTTTAACATAAACTTGTTTTTGAAAGAGAACTTAGTTTAGTACTCACATGCGTGTGACAGCCGCTTCCTGATCGTGCGCTTCGGATGTGTGAGCCCAGAATAACGTGTGTCAGAAATTTAAACTGATATGGCTTTAAAACGCATGAGTTTAGCGTGATAGATATGATAATCTAAGCCAAACAGATGTTGTTTGGCAGAAATCTATGGAAGCCCGTTTCTGCAACTGAATAAAAGATAAAAAAAAGGTAATTACGACTTTTTATCTCATGAGGAGAAAAAAAAAGACTGATATGTTCAGAGATTTGCCAGTTTATATCACACAATTCTGACTTAATTTCTCAGAAGTGCGACTTTATATCTTGGAATTCTGACTTTATAACTCTCTATTGCAACTTTATATCTCAGAATTGCAAGTTTATATTATGCAATTCTGTCTTTATAACTCGCAACTGTGAGTTTATATCTCTGAGGTAAATGTGAAAATTGTGAGATAAGTCGCAATTACCCTTTTTTTTCAGTGGCGGAAAATGGCTTCCATCGAAATCTGAGATACGACCTAAATAGCATAGCCCTGTTCTGGAAGAGGGCGGGAAGCAGCAGTTCGCTTACATTTAAAGAGACATGCAACTAAAACAGCCTGTTTCTGCTTTAACTCAAAATATGCATTTTCACAATGATATCATAAATGATCTGTGGGGTATTTTGAGCTGAAACTTCACAGACAAATTCTGGGGACAGCTGAGATTTATAATACATCTTGTATAGGGGCATAATAGGTGCCCTTGTATTAACTATTGAAACTCACAATAATATTTAAAATGTCAGTAAGCTTAATATATATAAAATCATAATTATAGGGTACTTTCAATTGGGAGGTGGCTGTCCTGAACCCTAACCCAGGGGTCACCAAACTTGATCCTGGAGGGCTGGTGTCCTGCAGAGTTTAGCTCCAGCTTGCCTCAACACACCTGCCTGAAAGTTTCAAGTATACCTATTAAGATCTTGATTAGCTAGTTCAGGTGTGTTTGATTGAGGTTGGAGCTAAACTCTGTAGGATGCTGCCCCTGCAGGACTGAGTGTGGTGACCCCTGCCCTAACCCATAAAATTTCAATTTATTTTTTAAATAAAAAATTGCATTTTATTCAATTGTATCTAATTTTTAATTAAAAATATCTTTTGGATACTTTTAAAAAGTTAAGTTTAAAAAAAAAGTTTATTTTATATTTTCTTTGTAAATCATGAAACTTTGTGTTTACTTTAAGAAACATCACTACCGAACATTTTTTTGGGTGTTATTCCATAACATTTAGTTTTTATGTGTACCACTGTTTAGAACTGTGCTAGCTAACCATGTGCTGATTAGCATCTTTGAGTTAGCTTCAAACACATCTAAAATTGTCACTACCGAAACGGTCACTGCTGAAACGTTTGGTAAAGTTTTGGTTGTTACATCGTGTTTTGTGTGTTATCCCATAAAACTGTCACTACCGAAATAGTCACGAAACATGTCATCATTGTTTTGGTAGTGACAAAAGGGAACACATAATTCTTTATTTGGGGGAAATAAACTAAATTTTAGTACAGTTATGCAATTTTTTTGTATTTTAGTAGTGTAAAGGTAAGTATGCAAGGTAAAATTCGGTAATGTGATGTGGTCGCTACTAAAACATTGTCACCACCGAAAATGTGCAGTCACAAACGAAACATTGTTTTGTCAAAAATAAAGTATATTGAATTATCAACTATAATGCTGTGATAGTGTCTGGTTCAATGTATATGCAAACTAATGAATCCTTCACTTTGAAATCAGTATGATTAACTAAGAAAGACTGGATTCAGAATACAACAAATCTCATAAATCACACTTAAAATATTGTTAAGATTGTAATAGTTATTGATTTACCTCTACAAACTTATAAACTTAAAAAATACAAGGTATATGTAAACAAAATCTTAATAGGTCAATATAACCCTTCTTATTAAATTACATATTACTGTTTTTCGGTAGTGACAAATTTGGGGAGAGGAAAAATATTCCAAAGCTTTCTGAAAATACAATATGAGAACTAACTGCACAATTACTAGAAATGTGTACCTCGGACATTATACACTGGGCAAAATTTGTGGAAAAAGACAGTCTTTCCAAGACGTTTCCAACTCTGACTTTGCACCAATTATGTAAAATGGCCCATATACTTTATATTTTACTTTTTTTTTTTTTTTTAAAAGTACTTATTTAGCAACTTTCCAAAACAAGAATTATATGTAAGCACTAAAGAATGAGAAAACAAATTTGCCTGATGTTTGTTTCCTGTTTTGTAATTCATAAATGAAAGAGTGCAATTCTCCAGGTAAGAGATCAAATACTACATTAAGCATAAAAATAAAACAATTATGACAGCGCTAGGAGAAAGAAAATGTGTTAGTGAATGTAAATTCTAAAAATAAAACAAAAATGAAGTCACTTCAAATTCCAGCATTAGCTCTGGCTGTTTCTGTTTTTAATACCGTAAATAGGATTTCAAGAATTTTACGTTAGAATGAACTGAGAGAGATTAATCATATAAAACTTTTATTTTGAACTGGAGAACAAGTTCAAGTTACAACATACCAGTAAGCAAATTCTGTTCCCAAAAAGAGATGATTTTAAACTGTACCATTGACATAGTCCATAACAGGAAACCGTTCAGCTTTTAAACAATGATATACAACACTAATGAACACTTAAAAAATGCAAGGGGGAAAAGACCAGATGTTCTTATAATGCAACTGCATGCCTGTTAAAAGATGACTGTTATAATGAACAAATCATACAGTCCAAAATCAATTAACTACAGCAAAGACAAATTTAAGTGAGGCACCTAAACTTTAATTACGTGCTAAAGAACGCAAAACAAAAAACGGGGTAAGAATATGATCTGACAAATATGAGCAGCTAATATAGCTTATTAGATTAACTCCACAGAAGGGTAAGATCATATGTATGGTGAGAGGACATCATTTGGCATATTGTATAGTACATTTTCCCTTTGAATAAGATGGCTGGTGCGACAAAAGTTATGCGTTCGAAAAAGGGGGCGAGGAGGAATGTAATCTACGCATTCACAAACGTGCGGCCATTATTAAGGCTTCTATAACTCTGTGTATTGTTGCCAAGAACCTCTAAATGCCCTAAAATAAGCTGGAGCTCAGAGTTGTGTGCTGATATTTCATAGTGTGGGATATGAAGAAAAATACTGGACTGTCTTTTACTGTAACAAAAATGAAATGCTACAGTACTACGAGAACATGCGTAAAATGCAAGATCCAAACACTCTACTGACATCCTGGCACTGCATCTCTTCACAAACCACTGAATTATCTATTCTACCAGACCGACAAACACAATCATCATTCCTTTCAACAAAATGCGTAATTGAATGATAACAAAACTCTTGAAATGTTTGCGAAACCTGCTTCGTTGTGTCTTCCAAAAAGTGCAAGTAGCAACCGAGTCAGGATCTACTGCGTTCAGTAGTGCTTCTCCTGCAGGTAGTCTTTCATTTTGTTCGGTAAAGGCAATTTCTGGATCAGATCTATCCGCGTGTACTGGCGGATAACAAAGCGGCACAAGTACTGCAGCGAGCGCACTTGCATAAACCTTGAAACGGGATTGGTCAGTCTAACGGGGTAGGTGATGGACCCCGGTAAGCGAGATCTGGAATAGCAGAACGCTCCGTTCTCCGAATCCTTGACAGAGTTATCAATGAGATCCACGATTGATACGTGGCCTTCGATGTCAGGTTGCTCGTAGAAGCTGAAACTGCCGTTCGAGTGCTCGATTCGCGTGTGCAGAGTCTTACCCTGTGAGCGAAAGCTCAAGCTTAGGAGATATCGATCATCAGAGCTGTCGCGGACTAAAAAAGAACCGTCTGGAAGATTCGTCAGCTTTTCTTCGGCCTCCCATCTTGTAATGGGACCCCAATACCAACCCTGCTTGGCGAGTTTCTTCAGTTCAGCCGTGAGGCTGGTAACCACCATGGGTCCGCTGTTCTGCACGGCGTCGTAGACCCGCTGCACCCCTGGAGCCGAGTTGGGGTCAAAGTTGAGATGGTGCATGACTCTCTCTGCAACCTGAGCATGTGTACCACCAAACCCAGAGAAGCTTCTCTGGAGATAACTATCGGGCAACGGAGGTAGCAAGGGGGATAGTGGGGCTTCAAGTCTGGAGCCCTGCAGCAAGACATTTGCAGTGTTTAAAAAGAGCTGGTTCACCGATGACGACTCCATAAAGATGTCTGGTGACAGGAGGTCCTGGTCAATAGGTTCCTCATCTGCATGAAGAGATCTGCATCCCTCGGACTGGGGAACGACATCCATGGGTGTGGTGGCATCTAAGCAAAAAGAGCGCGATCCTTCGTCGTCAGGAAAGAGTCCATCGTCTAAAGGCATTGTGTACTGAATATAATCCTGAGCTGCAAGACCAATAACTACAGGCACGTGTTCTTCATCCATCTCGAGGTGCAAATCGCCATTCTGAGCGCCAGAATGGTGGTCTGGCACACGTCCGGTGATTTTCAGTGAATCGGTTGATTCTCTGAACTCTCTCTGGAGGTCTAGGAAGTCTTGGCGCACACCGTTAAGAGCCGGACTTGGATCTGAGGAGTTCATTAATGCCTTAACGTCCATTTTGATGCACGTCTCCTCTGAGTTCACTGGTCTGAGAGGCCACGGGGTGGGACTGTAATGATGACTATGGACGGATGTGGAGCGGGAGGAACGCTGGGATTTTATGTCACTTAGAGTAATGGGTGCCGAAGAGGAGGAGAAGGTGTCATCATCTATAGAGCATACAGATGGAGAACCACCCTTGACCTTTGGTTTCTGTTTCGCTGACAGTCTCCTTTTCAAGGTGCCCATGAGACCCTCGCTCTTAGATCGGACTTTGGGTCTTTTTTCGTCCTCGTTATCCAGGTCGCTACTGACGAGATCTTTGCTGTAGCATCCTCCAAACAGAGAGTCTTCAGCGGAGAAACTGGCCGCCAGGTCCGGCTGTGATACGGCAAATTCATTCTCTTCTTTGCCTTTAATGCTAAATGACTTTCTTATTGTTTTCAGACTGATTTTCTTCATTCTGAAAGACCCCCCTTAATGATTTGAAGGGGGATTATGCGTGATGTTCTTGGGATGAGGGAGATGATTGTGAACACTTACACATAGCTGATCACATACGGCCCACGACTGCCATACCTACAAAACAGAACAAGACATTAATAGAGTTAAAAAAGTAATCTCACATATTCATTACATTCAGGAT